>CAUYSK010116457.1:0-44013 GCA_963575035.1 Avahi laniger | reverse complement strand
TCACTGTGTTGCCTGGGCTCATCCTGGCTCACAGCAACCTCAAACTCCTGGGCTCAAGCGATCCTCCTGCCTCAGCCTCCCGAGTAGCTGGGACTACAGGCATGCGCCACCATGCCCGGCTAATTTTTTCTATATATTTTTTAGTTGTCCAATTGATTTCTTTCTAATTTTAGTAGAGACGGGGTCTCGTTCTTGCTCAGGCTAGTCTCGAACTCCTGAGCTCAAACAATCTGCCCACCTCGGCCTCCCAGAGAGCTGGGATTACAGGCATGAGCCACTGCGCCCGGCCTTTTATTTTCAATTAATAAATAATTATATATATTTATGGAGTATAATAGGATGTTTTGATATATGTATACATTGTAGAATGATCAAATCAGGCTAATTAACATAACTATCACCTTATATACTTATCATTCTTTGTCATGAGAGCATTTAAAATCTATTCTTTTAGCTATTTTGAAATATACTAGACATTATTATTAACTATAGTCATCATGCTGCACAATAGCATTTTTTGTCCTTTTTTTAAAAAAAATTCTACTTGCTTCAAAATATTTTTCAGGTTATAAAAGATTTTTTAAGTGGTTTATCACCTTAACGGAATAACTCTGGATCTCAAATCTTGCCTATTAGTTCTTAGTAATAGAACACCAAGGCAGATACAACAGGTCACTGAGAGTAAGAACTCTGTGTATTATATAATGGGAGTGGGAAGCAAAAGGGGTTCAAGCCAAGGGCCTCCAGCTATCTCTATTGCCCATGTCTAATTATTAATCACAGGAACACGGAAGGGCTACTCCTCCATGGTCAGCTTGTTTTCTACTCTAACCCTGAGATCTTCTTTTGGCTTTGAACCTCACTGCATATCGTACATTTGGCATTGTGAAATCTGTTTCCCTCTTCTGACGCAAAACCCTGCACTGTCTCCAAAGCTTCCCTTCTGCTTCTTTCTGCATAGCACTATTATTTCTAAGAAATATATCGCAACAAAGGTCAAGAGATATGGGGGGATTAGGCATTAGCTGAGGGAGAAGCCAGGCTATCATGCAGTGGCAAAATGAAGCGGAGGCACTCTCTCTACCTAATTGTGAAAGGAAATAGCTTTGAGCTTTAACATTACTCATATATGCTTTATATGCATGACCTTCAAATGGCAGTAATGAATATCACTTTTCCTGTTGATAAATATTGATTCCTCTGTGCTGGTGGGAATCTCAAGTCCATTTGGATTTGGTAACTACCAGCTGTGACTTATTAAGAGCCTACATGCCCCTCAGCATGTAGGCTGCTGGGGCAACTCCATGCTGGGGCAACTCCTGTGTTTACCCACTTACCAAGTGTATGCCAGGGCTTTCTAAGCAAATATGAATCACAGAAGATTTCTGCCAGTGCCTCTTCACTTTAGATCCAGGTCCCAACATGAAGCTGAAACTTAATAGCTTCTGAAGGTGAGCTGTGAGCATTGATCTTTACTTGGCCACATCTTTATTCATGGTTAGCACCCATGTCTCAGTGAGCTTATGGTATGAGGGTGTTAATCTCTCTGAGTACTGTAATACCCCAGAACTGTCCTGTGGGTCCATGTTGTGGGTCATTTTATAGGTAAGACATTCTATTATTGACATTTTTCTAGAGATAAAATCTCTTTGTAGGGTCTACAACTGACCTGGTTTAGGGATGCTGGATTCTCTAGCTCAAGTGAATTATGATGCACTAACTTTCCTAATATCATAGATCAGCCATTAAAATAAAAAGCAGTCTACTTATATCAGGCCTGAAAGGAAATAAAACTGTGAGGCCCTAAGCGGCACCTACCAATGCAAACCAGGCAGCTTACTCTGGATTGTATTCCTATTTCTTCTTCCCTTTTTTGGTGGTATAGAGGATAGGTTTATGATAGGGTGTTTGTTTTATTTTCTTTTGTTGTTCTTGTTGTTGGTTTTGTGACTGCAATTAGAGGAGTGGGGGAGGGAGAAGAAAGAATGAGCGAAATGCCCATAAACAAGAAGGACAAAATGTTGCCTTTTTTATAGGGGGGTCGAAATAACATTTGGAAAAGAACAATTGTTTCCCACAGTAGAGTAGGATAGAGAATGCAATGTGAGAGTTTTGCCTAACAGGCAGTGTACTTAATTATTCAAGGCTTGGATCTCAGAAAGCACTGTGAGGCCATTAAGTTTTATCTTCCTACTCGATCTGTCTTTCACCTTTTTTCCTTCCTCTGGAGAGTCCATACTCCATTTTCGCTCTCTAGTCTTGGCTTTGTCCTGCTCTTGTCCCATCACACCCAGCTGTAGATGACAGATACCAGTGTGGCACATTCTCTCTTCCAGGTAGACTTCTGCGTAAAGATCAAAGGACCTAAGTGACCGCTATTCTACTCTCTACTTCTATGAGATCAAATTTTTTAGCTTCCATATATGTATGAGAACACGCAGTATTTGTCTTTCTGTGTCTAGTTTATTTCACTTAATGTCATGTCCTCCATGCTCATCCATGTTGCTGTGAACGACAGGATTTTGTTTCTTTTTATGGCTGAATAGTATTCCATTGGGTGTATATACTACATTTTCTTTATCCAGTCACCTCTTGAGGGACACTATCTCATTGTACTCCGTAAATATGTACAATTATTACGTGTCAATTAAAAATTTGCAAGATGGGCTTAAGTGAAAGGAGATATCTTTGGGAGTAAAGTCCTGGCATCCAGCCAACCACTGAGTGACGATGAGGATGCAAGGTATGGTCCACAAGTGGGCATCAGTATCTTCCTTGCTCCCTTCAAATCCTATCACAGAGTATATCTTATTCTGCACTGGTCTGCTCAGAACAACAGAGCCTTCATACAGACCCTTGAGGTGGTTTCTTTCTTTAAATGTGCAGTAAAGATCTAGAGATCTCAGCTTGAACCTTGTTATGTCCATTGCTAGAATTCAGGCGAGTAGGGATGGCTGTGGTGAACTGGTAGAGTTAGTTTGTTTGAGTGACAAAGAAAGAGCGAAGGTTTTGTCCAATTTTTGCACAGGTTCCTGAGGCAACAAAGGGAGATAGATGGTGTCTGGTGTCCCATCCAGTCTCAAGGATTGGAATCTGAGCCCTGTGGAGAAGAAGGCTGAAGACAGAAGCCAAAGAAGCTATATTTACAATAGCAATAGGGAAAGACAGAGACACAAGCAATGCTGCTTCAGTGCCCAGGTGACGAAGTGCTATAAATAGGGGGCAGAGTGGCACTGTCCCCATTTTTCCTCAGAGTCTCACTGACACAGTGAAACCTAAAAAGACCCTAAGTGTTATTTTGACTCCTCACAAGGTTTGCTATGTTGGAGAACACAAGAAGAGATTACAATGAGCAAGAAAGCATGGTCCAACAAGATGGCATGGTAGCAGTGATAGCAGCAAAGTGATATTTTCAAGTGTCTTTCTGGGGCTGACATCAAGAAAGGCCCGAAGTGGATGAATATGAGAATACTGTTACTGAGCACAGGTAAGACATCTCCAGAGATTCTCCTATATAACTGGGTGACACTCCTGGGAAGAAAGTCAAGATATCTTGAAATACACAAGAGAAAATAAAAAGACAGTGATATTGGTATTATTATAGTTAATGTGACCTTATTTGTAACCATAGCCTGGTGAGGTCTGAGGTATTCACATTACATGAACAAAGCTGACTCTACTGATTCAGAACTTGTCAGATGTGCATAAGAGTGGGTTTATTTTGTTGTTGTTTGCTTGTTTTTATTTGTTTAGTAATGGAGATGGCTTTCTGCTTATGAATCCACAACCTCTCAATGAATTTCCCTTTTGGTTAAGGGTACACATTTGTGGCCTAGCTATCCTGGTAGAAAAGCATAAAGCTAACTGGTCCTTGTAAAAATCACACCCACAACTTTGACCTCATTAGTATGTTCCAACCATCTGAATTAACTGGCCATGATTCTGGGAAATATTTTCCTTCTGAACTCCAGAAACTCGAAAGTCTCAGTAATGTGATAAAGATAAGTTGGTTTATAAGTAAAAATTAGAAGACTATGAGTCAATGGCCCTAGGCTTAGAAGAGGCAATGTAAATCAAAGATAAATGTCTGCTCTGGGGCAGGGATTAAAAACTGTACCAAGAGATAGAGTGGAACCTATGCCCAGGGAATGAAAAAAATGTAACAAAATTTGAGGTAAACAGATTTAATTAAAACACAGACTTCCGAAATCCATTTTCTGTGATTATTTGTCATTATTCTTAGGAGCTGATTAAGCAGTAGCAGATGTCACTAATACACAAATCTCATTACACATGTAAAATGTGTTCAGTACATAGAAGAAGACCATGATTAGAACATTTCTGAAAGGTACTGCTAACTACTTCCTACTTGATTTGAAAGGAAAATTTTTACTTTAGACTTTAGAAAGTGCATAAAGTTTGAATCAAAAGTTGAGTCACTTTCTGGGAAATTATGAAACCAAATTGAGGTTGTACTTTTTATTCAGATGGAGCAGATGGATAAATATTCATTGAGTGTCAATATGGGCCCAGAATTCAGAATAGGAAAATAGTTATTTAACCAAGTTGACCTTTGCCTTAAAGAACAAAAAAGGCAAAAATGTGAGAATACAATGGAGGAAGTCCTTCCCTTCTAGCTGATCAGGAAGTTGCTTGACCTAGACAACATTCTGGAATAAAGACAGTAGGAAAGGAAGATTGTGGGGTATGTGCCTTTTGCTGTGGGCCCCTTCCCATGTATAGCTAATACCTGCGTAGTGCTTATTGAGTGCCAGGCATACTAAGTACTTTGCAAATGTTCACTTGATGTGGAACCCTGCCAGGTACGTACCACTATAATCTGCATTTTACATTAAAAGAAACTCAGTCACAAAGTAGTGACATGACTTGCCCAAGGTCACAGGACCAATAAGTGGTAGAACTGGGACTTGAATCCAGACAATTTGGCCCCAGAATCCATACTTTCTATTACCATACTGCCTTTGGGTATACCCCAGTATATTTGGGCTATGGATTCTTAAATATTCAGAATTTGTTTAGCAGTTAGAATGAGTAAATACTTTTACTAAAAATATATATTAAATAAACTATAAAACATCCCAAAGACAGTATTATGCATACTTCCTTCTTAACTTCTGAGACAGATAAATAAATAAATAAAAGCAGTGCAGACTATTAGCAAGTCAACAGTTTTCTAGAGTGCACAGCAATTTCCTATAAAAGCATAAGACACATTTGTTCAGTGTCATGAACTATTCGAAACTATGTGAACTGTCAACTAGAATTTTTTGTTGCAGGATGGGGGAGAGCTACACTTCCTCTTATATAAAGTGTATCTCAATGCTGACTAAGTGTCAATGACATGGAAGTGGGGGCAATTAATGTTAACATTTGGAGTTGTGCTCCAGGACAGAATGACAAAGGGTGTCCTTTGTATTGGTCCTCTTCTATTTCAAGGAAAGGGAGCCACATAATGACTGAAAAGGAACAGTGTGATTTGTTGCCAAAATTAAATGGTACTCACAAGATATAATTTTTGAATTAACAGAGACATAAACATCAAGAATTTGCTTCCATTCCCTGTAAAACTGCTAACATTTGTATTTACTTGAAAATATGTAGATTCCTGGTATTTCTTTCAGGATCTGGCAGACTGTAATATTTGTGTCAAAAAATATTACTTCTTTTAGGATCTCTACAAAAAAAGAGTTACAGGCTAGGATTACATTGTATTATTCCAGTGTCCCTCTTTATTTCATTTAATAGGCTTTGGGGCAATGGTCTCTCATGTCTTTGGAAATATGACAGCTCATCATTAACAGCAATGTTGGGACAGAAGAGGATTGTGAACAGAGGGAGCCAAAGTTAGAACATCTGCAGGATGGCTCTCTAAATCTTCTCTAAGCCACAGCACACAGTATAATTCGTTTTTCTAAAATGCAGTGAAAAGACTTTCAACTTCAAACAACCAGACAATAAACAAACATATTTCCATGTGAGAGATCAAAAGGAAATTTATAGCCCTATGGTTTGTAGCAATATGGCAGAAAGGCCACATGAAGCCGGCCTCTATCTTATGTATTTCCCTGATTCTCTAAAGTAAGGAATGATTTAGTAGTAAAGAAGGATTTTTGCTGTCTCCTATTTCCTTTTATTACCTAATTCATTTTCTGTATTTTTTTCTATAATATTAAGTTAGCAAATTAATTATTTCAAATATAATTTTGATGCTGATAAAGAATGGAATAAATCTTCCACAAAATATTAATAAAATGTGGTGAGCAAAATGAAAACTAAAAACTGACCCTTTCCTTGGAAATGCTGATTACTAGGCCAGTCACATATATTTCACAATTTTAAACAACATCTGAGATTATTATTACTTAAAATTCTTTTTGTATGCCATAGTATGTATCAAAAGAGACTACTGTGAAAACAATGCACTAAGAGGGTCTAAGGCGATGTAGTCATTCATATGCAACTTAGGTGATATCACGGTATTGAGGGTGGTATGATGATGTTGGGGATTATATGATCATGTGGGGTGCAGGTTGCATTATTAACATTTTCATAAGAATCTCAGGAGAAAGAAGCAATTGGGCTTAAAGGCTCAAGAGATGAAGTTTTGTGTTCTAATTCCATTTCTTGATTGCTGGATGACCTGGAATAAATGTCTTATCTCTTGGATAACATTAAGTGGAGTACTATTAAGTAGTTGTAGGTAGTAAATCATTTAATAAAGTTACTAAAAAAAATTAAAAATCAAAAAACTTCACAAGCACACATCAAAAGCCTAACAAAACAATTTTAAAAAGAACCAAGGAATAAGGTATACAAAGCTTCTAGTAATGTCCTCCTATAACATGGCTAAATATGACAATGATAGTCATTAATTTCACTAGCATTTTTATGTAAGGTGCAATTTTAAATTAAGGTGAGGGTGGATGGTAAGTAATGCCTTCTGGTTTAAAGAAGGAAAAACTAAATGACTAACAGAATGTTGGCCTGTTTGATCACTTTTTTGCAAAGACCTCCCTCCAAATGATTTTTACTGATCACTGACTACTAAAGGTACATAATGCAAATGAGAGATGAATAAAATAAGACCTGCATTTCAAGTTCACAAAGGGCTGAGGCATGCTCTTTAAAAGAGGAGAAAAAGGTCTTATTCTCTGTCTGAAACTCCTAATAATCTTTCAGACAAAAGGAGAACTCACAAATGTTTAGTTACCCAGTGAGGACAACTGAATATAACTCTTATTTGAAGCTTTAATATCAAAAGCTTTTCTTTAAAGCTTTAAGGTAACCCCATAGCATCACATGTGTTGGGGTGGGCAAGGGAAGGAGTGTGTAATAACAAGACACTGCAAGACACTTAGAATTTATCTGTATTTCAGCTAATAAAGAACCGTTATTGTCTGGAATACCCTTTGATCAAACTGAGAGTGCCTAGAGACTAGATTTTTATGCTAAGACTACTGGGAAGCCATCTCTAAGGTATGACTGAGAGCTTTCAGAAGGACTTCTGCTTCTAGCCATGAAAGAGTAACTGGCATTGGACTTACTCTCTCACCATGTTCCCTGGAACAACCAGGGAAGCAGATGAAAGATATGAAATAATAGTTTTCAAACTGGACAACAGGCAACAGAGGACTTAGATCCCTGAGAGAAGAGAAATAAGCGAGGTAACCCTGGTAGTTACCCTGTTTTTATGTCTGGGGGCATTTTTGAACTTCAGAGGGGTGGCCAGGAGAACCAAACAGAGCATGTTAGTCTTGCTGAGCTAAAGAGACAGAGATTGCATTTTGGGGAGGGCTGAGGTGGCTGGGATTTTGCAAGCCACAGTGCTGGAGAAGATGAAGTTACTCAGAGAAATAGCTCCACAAATCTGCATAGCGTCTTCCTGAATCTTTGTCTTAATATGAAACTGTACATGCACAGGGTGAAACTCTACAAGGCTAGGGGAAGAACAACTACCGGAGAACTGCAAGCTGAGCAATTCCGAAAGTTTACAAAGGGCTTGGAAATGTTTGAGTTCTGATCACCCAGAGTGGAGAAGTCTCATTGAATGCCTAGGGCAACGAGTAGAGAATGCAAAAGGGTCTACCCTTAGTAATAAAATGTCACTACGAAAGAAATCAGTCAATAGAAACAGACCTAGAAATGATAGTGATGATAGATTTATCATATAAGAACTTAAAACAGCCATTATAATTATAATATTATAATATGATCAAGAATTTAAATAAAAACATGATTATAATAAAAATAGAAGATATAAAAAAGAACTAAATATATATCTAGAGCTGAAAAAATGAAAAATTCACTAGATGGCTTTAATATACATCTAAATGTGGCAGACTAAAAGAACAACGAACTTTAAGTAATAGAAACTATCACAACTGAAGTATATTGAGAAAAAAGCTGAAAATATTAAACAGATTATCCGTGACCTGTGGAACAATATCCAGCAATCTAATATATATGTAATTGGAGTTTCGAAAGGGGGGAGAGGAAGAAATTATGTGAAAAAATACTGGCTGAAACTTTTCCAAATTTGATTAAAAATATCAACTACAAATTTGAGAGTAGTGAATCCCACGTAGAATAAACACAAAGAATACCATACCGAGATATATCATAATTAAATTGCTAAAAACCAACAGTGATGAGAAAATGTTTAAAGCAGCCAGAGGGATAAAAAAGGTTCCTTGTCCCCAGGGGCATTATGTTTCTGAATCCTTGGTTAAAATGTAAATACTATTGAGGGGAGAACACACTATACAATTCAAACTGTCCCATGGGGGAGTTTCAGGATTATTTGGACATAGGACATCTGATAGAGGGCAGGGCCCTGAAGCAATGGGGCATAGATGACATCAACGTGAATGGGTCCTGCAGTGTGGGGCAATCCCAGGTGATGTGATACAAAGAGGGGAGGTAAAAAGATACAGCAGATAGGTTTCATCAGCTTTGAAGACTGGACTCTAGATGACCGTGGTGCCTCAGGCTAAGAGTCCTGGTTCAGCAGCTCAGTATTGAAGATAAAGCTTTCCAAAGTTGGGAAAGGACCCATAAACTTACAGAGTTGAATTTGTTAAGATCAGTCCTATTGAGGAAAAATACCCTTATTTTCCTTTAGGCACTGAGTCTAAAATTCCTAAATCCTGCCACCAAGTGATCAGTGGTACCTTGGGTTATGGAACATAAACCATATGATTGAGGTTGCTATAAGCAGGCAAGATTGAGAGAGCAATATAAAGTGAATTTTTCTGTATTGCACTTGAAATGTTTTATTTTATAAAAACAAACTATGAAAATAATAGCATGAATATTGATTAACTAAGCTCTTTAAGTAAAGACATCACATAGGGTAATTTTAAGAGTCTCATGCTCTACCGACTGAGCTAGCTGGGTGTTCCTCACATAGGGTTAATTTTCAAAGAAATATAAGTACCCAGAGACAAATGTTATCTAATTTGCTATTAAATGTGCAGTGATTATTAATCACCTTAACTAAATTGGGCTTTCTTTTATATACTGATAGGAAAATAGGTAACTTGAAAAAAAGCCCTGGGCATTAGCTTAGCCCACTCAAGTCAGTCATTTGTACTTACAGAGTTAAAATTCCTTTTAGCTACTTTCTCCTTTTGCCAGTGTTAGTTGTCCTAGTGAGAGGTTTCCTCTTGATTGCCTACTGCAGATCCCAACATGCCTTCCTTCAGGTAGTTTCTGTGGCATGATATAGATGGCTCTCTGCTTTAAAGTCCCTGCCAACTAATCACAAAGAAACTCCTAAAACATGCAGTCACTCATAATCCTCTGGGCCATGTTTTTCTATGGTTATCTTTTTTTCCCTATCTTTACAACCATCCCACTATGGTTTATTCTTTGTCTAAGGAGGCTCGGATTGAGTGAGAGATCTTTTTGACACAATAACTAAACATCATTCATTTGCTAAGCTCTGCCATGAACAGTCTAGGAAAGACTACTAGGAAATTCCGGTTAAAACTTATTATTTTTTATTGCTGTGAACTTTTCAGAAAACAATTTGGCATATATCAAAGCATTATGATACAATGACATTGGAAAATAAAACCTATTAGAGTACAGAGAACACTTCAAACAATTTGAACTTAACAGAACAACTTTGAAATTCAATGTTGTTCCAACAAATGGTGTGAACCCAAAGTGAAAAATCTTCAGACACTGAACAAGTACAGTAACGTATCGACATTAAGCATTATAGACAAGTATCTGTTAAAGTAACTCTAGCTGTGGCAGCAGTTGAAACACAAAATCTTAATGGCTTAACACAATAGGAATATATTACTCACTTATTCAGAGACTCAGTCTCTGCCACCTTCAACACATGGGTTCCAAGGTTACTTTGGGATTCAACATCTAGCCAGCAGATGGAGGAAGAGAGAGAGGACGGGATTACATGGGAGGATTTTATGTGCCGTGTCTGGAAGTAGCTTATATCACTTTCATTCACATTCCACTGGCCAGAAATTCAGTCATATGGCCCCATCTAAATTTAAGGGAGACCAGGAATATATTCTAGCTATATGTCAAGGAAAAAAGGGAGCTGATTTCAATGAGCAATGAGACTATCTCTGCCACGAGACATAATAATGATGGGGAAAATGGAAGTGGGGTTGGTACCAAGAAATGCTTATCACACGTTTAAGAATACCACTTAATACATATTTATTAAGTGCCTACTATGAGCCAGGGAGTGTGGTAAGCATTAGAGTTAGAGACAAACTAGAATCTACTCACCACCCTTCATCTATTCATGGTACAATGAAAGAAACCAAGGTAATGATTTTTGCCATTCAGAATGATAAATGCTATGGGAGAAGTAAGTGCAGGGAATAAAAACATCTTTTCTCTGAAGGGAATTCTTCTCATTTACCACTTCCTTACCCTTTGGCTCGGGAGAGGTGACATTTTTCATTGCTTATTAAGGAAATGTGAGCTTGATAATTAAGGAGAAGAGAATTCATAACTTTTACCACTTCCTTGCTGCATCGTGGTCATTTTTATTTGCAGCCCAACAGCTTTATACACATTATGGGGCTAAATTCTTGCTTATTTAACACTCACTAAACATTCTACTTTATGTGCCTTACCAACATTTTTTAAGTGAATGAAAGGAGAATTTTTTCTCAGCTATTGAGTAGATTTTTTTTCAGGTCTGCTGTTTTGAGAGACATGAAGGCAGCTGGGGGCAGAGAGTTGTTCCACTGAAATGTACAGAGGTGAAAGAGAAAGAACTTCATGAGTTTAATAAAATCACTCTTATAAAGAATGGGACATCTGAAGTTCTTGAAGTCAAAGGCTTCTTTTACCTTCATTGTAAAGGAATGAGGCATGTGTGTGAAGACTAGGTACTGATTTTTTTTTTAAATTGCTTGGATTCTCTTCCATTCCATTAGCATAAGTGATGTCCTTAGAATGCTCCTTAATGAGAAGTATGTTCAGAGACATAATGTGGGATTCTGAAATTTTTAGTAAAATACTTTTGAAGGCAACTTCTCCACTGTCCTTTTAAACTGGTACAGGGCTGTGGAAAGAACATTAGGTTGAGTACGAGGAGAAAATGATTGTAGTCCTGCTCTAGCATTACTCACTGTAAAAACCTGGACAGCACGTCATTTTATTTCACCTGGCTTCACTCTAGTTTCTATATGTACAAAGCATACTGAATAATGCCAGTCACATATGTATGTGTGTGTGCGTGTGTGTGTGTGTATGAAGGTGTAGCATGAAGGGTTTCTAGAATGCATACGTTACTTCTTTCTCTCAGTATAAATTTATTACAAAAGTGATAGAAGTTTGACATACAGAATACAGTGATGCCAAAGAAATAGTATTTGTATTCCCACTACACGGAGATAACCACTCTTTGTGGTATATCCCCGCAGATTTTTTGTCCCGTGGTGAACGTTACCTATGAGAATCTTTGACACTTAGTATGCCCTGGGACCACACCCTGCATTTTAATAATCTCTTCTCTGCTTATCAGAAGTACATCCCATTTTAGGAAACAATCTCCAAGCAACCAGGGGAGCATTTTTTTCATTATCAGTGTCAGAGGCATTGGTCTTTTCAGTTTGAAAGACCCTGTGAGCTAGCAACAAAAAGAGAGGGAACATGCCGATGACTTCAAGGTAAGGAACAGGGATTGTATGTATAGGGCTGTAAATAATATTAAAGCTAGCGAAATGACCTAGATGCGACAGGAAGATTTATTTCATAGTTTATCTCAACACTCTTGGGAGATAGACAGTAGAATATAGCCTTAGTGTTCAATTCCATCCCTTTTTATTGAGTCAGGGGATGTTTAAAGAAATTTATAGAGCTCTTTGAAAGTCAGCATTTTTAATAAGTGGCACTGAGAAAAGATTACACTGAGGGAGATCCAGGTGACAATACAGAACATAAGACATGAGGGAATTTATAATGGCTGAGCTAATTGTGGTGGAGGACATTCAGGAAGGCGGACCCCAGAGAATTATCTGCTCATCTTCCTGACTACTGCCTATTGCTCTGCCACTCCCTCTTTATCAATGACAATTTCAGAGTTCTCAGGTCCTTTCTTCTGGAAATGAGGTGCAATGGGAAAGCCGTTGGTTTGGATAGCAGTGCCATTCTCAGACCCAGAAATCATTCCTGATATAGAAATAGATCTCGGTGCAAAGCCAGGCAAGTTTCACAGACTTTGGAAACTAGGAGGAACTTACATGTTTTCTGGGAATCTAGAGAAGCAACAAAAAATAATTGGAGAAATGGAAAATTGAACCTATGAAGAAATATTTAATAAAGAAGTTGGCTAGAGTAATGCAGCCTAAGATTTAGAGTCAAGAGACTGGATTCTAGGTTCGGGTTCATGAATAAATCTGGGCTTCAGGAGTTAAGAAATGTTACAGGTTGGGTTCTCTGGAGTAGACACTGGGATGGAGTTTGGCATGCTTGGTGTTTAGGATGTTTATTAGGGATAAATACCTATGGAAGGGAGGTGTGGGGAGCAGAAATGGACAAGTCAAGAAAAAGTGCCATGCAGGTCAACCCCGCACGGAGCTCTGGAGCATACACAGCAGCTCATCAGCATGTCTTATTTGGACTGCGACCAACCCTGAAGGAGCTCACAGTAGGAGACTCACAACGGCACACAACACTCTACATATAGGCCAGTAAGTCCCTCCTTTAAGGGGGCTCTGAGCAGCACATCTCTCTCCCCACTGCAACAGGGGAGTGAGATGGGAAAGAAATTAGATAAAGGTTAAGGTTTCTGTTAGTCCTAAATATGTATTGTTTTAAGAATAATGACATATATCATAACAGATTGGGTCATTTAAAAAAACTAAGCCCTGTTGCTGAAAGAATAACTGGCATATTACAGAGAAAAATATTCCGGCCATTGTTATTAACTTGGGGACTGTAATTGAATCAGTGATAAACACACATACACAAACATATACCTGTGCACATCAGGATATAAGTAATATGATATTTCATACTGGGGTTTCTAAGCATACCATCTGCATGTTCTTCATACACAGAAAAGACCAAATCCAAGGCATTTCATTTATTTTATATCACAGCATGAAGGACTCAAGTGGGATTTTTGAATGATCTTCCTAAGAATGAATTCAAATCATTGTGGATAGTCAGAAAAGGAAGCTCAGATAAAACCCTTATGTTTAGAATATATTTGGAGGAGAATCACGCACTATGGTGGAGGGACATTAAAAAACTTGATAATAGTAAGTAGCTTTTATTCACCATTTACTATGTGTCAGAGACTGTGTTAAGCCTTTTACATAAATTATTTTACTTAGTTTGTGTAACAATCTATGCGGTAGCCACTATTATCCCCATTTTACAGATGAAGAAACAGGACCAAGATTAAACAGTAAATAGTAGATTGTGGATACTTAGCCAGACACTCTGATCCAGCAACTACACTCTTAACCATTATCCTATACTGTTTTTACATAAAAGAAGGATTTGAATTTGCTCTATGAGTCCAAAAAATAAAATGACCAAACTCCAGAAGGCCCTTCGGCTTGGAACAAGCCACCTCAGGGCCTTTGCCTATGCTGTTTATTCTACCTGAAATATTTTTTCCTTCAATCTTTTCCTGTCTAATCCTTATATCACTTCTTCAAGTGAGCGTTCCCTGACCCACCTCCTCCAGTCTAGTTTGGATACTCCTGGTATATGCTTTCATAGTTCCCTTGACTTCTCCAAGGCATATATAATTTTTTCAAAATACACTTATTTTCTTATTTGTCTATTTCCTCACAGTAAATTATGAATTTCATGACCGCAAGGATCACATCTGTTCTACCCATTATGTTTTTCTACGCTATTTGGAGCTTATCACATTAGGTGCTTTTTAGCTGGCTGGTTAGATGGACAGCTGTATGCATGAATGAAAAACTATCACCAACAAATGGAAGCTACGGAGAGTCAGAACTGAACTGTGAACAAGGAAGCTATTTTAGAAGGTATTAAACTTCTTTCCATTAAAGATGTTCAAGCAAAAGATACATAGCCACAATAATAGAATGTGACAGATTATTTAATAGCCACAAAATTTTCCCATCTTTGTACATATTGTGACTTTTCTACTCCTCCCATCAAGAGACAGAATCGATTTCTCCACTCCTTGAAGCTAGGCTTGGTCATGTGATTTCCTTTTACAATGAGATATTAACAAACGTGAAGAGAAGTAGAGACCTGCAAAGTGTGTGCACATTGAAACTTGTCCTCTCTTGAAATGCAATCCCACCATTTGGAGTTTGGAATAACCTCCTTGAGAAAGAGAAACCATATGGGGAGAGATGCAGCCAACAGCTCGTACTAATCACCAGACATAAGAGTGAGGTTAGATTGCACCATTGCTAGATGGTAAAGCCACCAGATCACTGCAGTCACATGAGTGAACCCAGGTGAAACCAGAAGAACAGCCTAGCTAAGCTTGGCCTAAATTGGTGACTCATAGAATCATGGTCAAAAATGTGCTAGGTATTTTAAGCCACTAAATTTTGGGAGTGTTGGTTAAACAGTAACAGACAGCTGAATCAGGGGATGCTGTAGTAGGTCTTCCAATAACAGGTAGAGGGGTTTACTGGAGAATCTTAAGTAGCCTTTTCAATCTTAAGAATATGTAATTGCAATAAATATCTTTTTCAAATACTCAAACATCATTTGAAATGGCTAACAAGCCCCTTTGTATTGAAAAATGTGTCATAGAGGCTATTCATCAGTTTGTTTGGATTTACTATACATGCCATAATTAAAGAAGCATTTTAGCATTTGATTTGTACTTAAAGCTCACATTATTTTAAATACATTCTCTAAATCCTTCCTAGCAAGCAAAATAACATTTATGCTGAAATCTGTCTCATGGCCTGTTCTATGTCTCCATGTACAGACTGCAGGAGGTATAATTCATCCATAAAAGACAGCTGAAATATGCACTGCTTTGAATTGTTTTAATATTGTGCACGAGGGACTGGAGGAGAAAATTAACTGCCGTATGCTGCCTCATTCAAAGTATCAGATGGATAATAATAAAACAGAAAACGTATAAAATCATTTAGAGCCATTTTAGGACCATATGCTCAACTTCACTGACAATAATCAACTGTAATATATTTCAGAAAATAGAAGTGGTGAGAGTATAATTCTGCTCATTATATTGGGTGTTAGACTCCAAATCATTTGAAAATCTCATGGATATATAGAAAAGGTAGTTTGTAACTAGAGATAACTAGACAGCTTATAAAGATGAATTCAATTACTCATGGGGCATGTTTTTACTCTTTTTGATGTAACTCATGTTTCTCCTCCTTCAAAGGTCGGGCTCCAAACTCACACTTTTCAGGACATCCTCCCAGATGTACCATCATTCATGCAGATTCCTCCTTCCCATTATACCCACCCAATTCTGTACTTGTCCTGTGGATATATTAGTAAGCAGTGAATATTATTAGCTTTACAAAAACTCATCACAGACTTTCTTTAAACAGCAGGAACCCCTAGTACTACCTCTGTTATTTTCCCTCCTCCCTATCTCCATTTCAGTGATCACGTTGTATTGTTTTTACTTATTTGCGTGTGTGTTTTCCTAACTAATATGGAGTTCCTTGAGGATATGTAAATCATGTGACTTGGGATAGAAGATCAAAAGATGACACATACTACGTTCTCGAGGAATTACTTGAATGAATTTAAAGTACTGTGTTAATCTAACTGATGAACACTATGGCGCTCACATGGTAGTAATACTCTTCACGGATTAGGGGGATGTGGGGGTTAAACTCACAACTAAAGGACACGGGGAGCATTGTAGAGGGGAAGGGCATGCCTTTAACCCTCGCTTGGGTGGGACAAAGACATAAAATGTAACCAAAATGTTTGTACCTTCACAATACCCTGAAATAAAAATAATAAAAAAAATACTGTGTTAATTAGAGCATTCAATTTACATTCAACAAATATCCTGTGGAAAGCAAGGTGCTGTACATCTATTTATTGAGACTCATGGGGTGCTTAGTTTATTTCTTTAGTTTACTTCATATTTATGATAGCCTATCTCCTATATAAGAATTCAGTCACCTGAGAAGCAGAGAGGCAATGTAGGAGATAAGAAATCTGGCTATGGCTGAATAAGGGTGATTGGCAAATCCTCTTCCCCCAAGGCAACTGTAACAACAGGCAAAACTGACAAAAACAACCACTTAAGCAATGTGGAAATCAGTCAAAGGCACACAACAATCTCAGCATCATTTATTCTTGAAAACCTGATGCTGTTCTTACCTATGGGTAAGAAGAATGGGACTCTTTGGTGGTGCTTCTTTCATCCTTGCCCTTCCCCTTCTTCCCTACCCCCTTTATAGCCAACACAGAAATTCGTCAGGGTCTGGCAGGCCATGAAAACCGGCAGCTTCTCTACTACTATAAAAGGGGGCTCGCTTGATTCAGAAAGGTAAGCATTGGTAATGCTCACACCTAGCAGTGTTGTTAGTAGAAGTGATAATCTTGGAGGCCTGTGCGTGAGAAGAACCATTAGCTCTACTCACTGGAGTAGAGCCTGCAGTCACGGTTGGGATAAACATACCCTGAGTGGGGGCCTAAGTTAGCTACACACTTCGGGCAAACCCTGAGGCTACACACATGTACGGGCTTACCAGATGTAGATTCTGATAAGATAATGAAAGGACCCAAAAGAAAGTAAGATCTGTACAGTTTGAACTTTGAACAAAAAGAATTCACATCTAGATAGATCATAAGCAAACCACTGAAAGTCAAAAACAAAGAGAAGATCTTGAGATCAACAAGAGAAAAATAACTCATCACCTATAGGGGAGAATCAACATGATTCATGCTGACTTCATAACAAATGATGAAGGCTAGAATCACATATATCACATATTCAAAGTGCTAAAAGAAAATAAAGCTATTAATAAATAATTCTATATCCAGTGAAACCATCCTTCAAAAATTAAGGCTAAATAAGGATGTTCTCAGATTAATAAAGACTGAGAGAATTTGTTGTTAACTCACTTGCCTTCTAAGAAACACTAAAGGACGGTCTTCAATGCTGAATGGAAATGTCTCCAGACCCAGAATTACAGGAAGAAATGTAGTGCACCAGAAAAATTAAATATGTAGGTTAATATAAAATATTCTATGCTTCTTTAAAAGACATAATATTATATAAAACAATCATTATAACACAGTATTACTAGGTTTGTCATATATAGATATAATATATATGACAGTAATAACACAAAGAAGGGAAAGAGAACTTATTCTTGGCAAATGCTATATTTTCCTAGAATTACATTAGTATTAATCTGAAGGAGATTCTTATAAATTAAGATGTATATCGTAGTTCCTAGAGCAACTACTAAGAAAATAACTGAAAATATTAGCTAAAAATCTGCAGAGAAATTAAGATGATACAGTAAAAAAATTATTTAACCCAAAAGAAAGCAGTCAAGGGAAACAGAAAAACAAAAAGGAAGGAAGGAAGGAAGGAAGGCAGGAAGGAAGTAAAAGAGAGAGAGGAGACATAAAAAACAAATAGCAAAATAACAAATGTAAATCCAACCAAATCAGTAGTGATCTTAAATGTGAATTACCTAAACTCTCAAATGGAAAGGCAGATTATCAGACTGGATTAAAACAAAAAGCAAGATAGAATGATCTTCTGTTTACAAGAGATACACCTTAGATTCAAAGACATAAATAGATTGAATGTAAAAGAATGTAAAGGGATGGAAAAACATATACCATGGAAACAGTAACCGTACTGACTCTAAGCTCAGGAAAAGGGCAAAATTGTCTGTTTTTACCACTTCTACTAGACATTATATAAGAGGTTCTAGCTAGAGCAATAAGAAGAAACCAAAAAAAAAAAAAAAAAAAGAAGAAGATAAAAGGAAAGAAAAAATTTAAGGCATTCATTATAGAAAAGAAGAAGTAAAATCGTCTTTCATCTGAAAATAAAAAATCTACAAAGAGATAAAGAATCCACAAAAAATCTACAAAAACCAATAAAAATTATTTCAAAGTTGCAAAATGAAAAATTAGTGTGCATAAAAAATTGTATATCTAAACAATAGCAATGAATAATCCAGAATAAAATTTAAAAAACAATTCTATTCACAATATTATCAAGAAGAATAAAATACCGAGGTATAAATTTATCAAAAGTAGTATGAAACATAGACTGAAAACTACAAAACACTCTTGACAGAAATTAAAGAAAATATTAATTAATGGAAACACCCTCTCTGCTCATGGATTAGAAGACTCAAAAGTTTCAGGATGGTAATTCTGCCCAAATTGATCTATAAATTTAATGCATTCCCTATCAAAATCTCAACAAGCTCTTTTATAGAAATTGACATGCTGATCCTAAAATTTACATGGAAATTCAAGAGACTCAGCACAGCCAAACAATCTTAAAAAAGAAGAATGTTGGAGCACTCACACTTTCTGGTTTCAAAATTTACTATAAAGCCCCAGTGTGGCATTAGCACAAGAATGAACATATAGATTCAATGAACAGAAATGAGAGTCCAGAAATAAATCCTTAAATTTATGGTTGGTTGATTTTTGATTAAGGTGCCACAACAAGCACAAAAATTCACTCAAAATGGATCCTAGATGTAAGTGTAAGAGTTAATCTCCCATTCTGTGCTTACCTCATATGTTTAGGCCCAGTGTTCAGTCACTGCTGTGGTCTTTCTTGGCTTCAGATATCTCAGGCTGATTATGCAAGAAAGTTCACAGCCTCAGCTAGGCCTCAAGGTTATGTGAGCACCAATGCCATCTAGAAAAGAACTTGCAAATAAACTTAGCATATCTCACACCCAGTGTGTTTTTGTAACCCCAATATGCTATCTGGGGAAAAGGAAGTCACTCTGTGAGGTATAGGAAAATACCAAAAGCATTCATATTTGAATTTCTTCTACAACTCTATAGCAATCATTAAAATATCTTTTTTAACCCACTTGATGCATTGCTCTTGAGTTGCTTAATATTTTTATATGACCATATTTATTTTCTCTTATGTCTTACAGGGCTGGGCCACACAGTATGTACTCAAGGCTTAGTAGTTGATTGATTGATTGGTTGAACTTTACAGGCGAGCCTACTGTTTTCACAGGGTTCAGATGAGGGAAGATGCCAAGTCACTTCCTTGAAAATATATTTGCATAAGGAGTTATTATCCCATGGTTCCATAAAAGGGCAGTGTTTACCTACAGACAGACCAGTGTTACAAACTCTTCTCAGAAGTCTGAAGAAGATTCTCTCTCCAATGAACTAATATAATTATTTCTATCAAACAGTGGTAGCTATGCAATGTAACATGGTAGTTAAGTAGTGGACACCGTGGAGCCAGATTGCATGCATTTGAATTCCAACTTCTTCAGTTCCTAGACTAAATTTGAATCCTGACTTTTCTGCTCACTCTGCACTTCAGTTACCTCATCTGCAAAATGGGCATAATAAAAAATATCTATTTTATAGAATTGATGTAAGGATTAAATGACACATAAGGAGGGTTCAACCAATGTTGGTGAACCCATGCTTACTCTTCCACTACACCCCTGGAAAAAAAGGAAGAAAGAACACAAAACCTCAAAGAGATTTTCATAGTGTTATTAGTGGAATAAAGATGTCTAGTTTCTCAAAACTGTTTGAAAGCTATTTGTATAGCCTATATTCCATACAGGCCAAGAGGGAGGTTTATTCTACATTCTTTGGAGAGAGTGGATTAATAAGTCTGGCTGACTAAAACGGGCTATATCACATAGGCTCCTATGTTCTTGATCTTTAAAATGTAGCATTGTATAAAGAATAGCATAAGGCTGTGTCTTATTCACCTTCAATCCTCAATGGCTAATACAGTGCTCTCCACAAGAGAAGTACAGATCAAATATTATGGAAACTTGGGAAGTGAAATTACTGACAACTTGGGAAGGCAGAAAAGCAGTGAAGCTTGGTGGAGAAGATGGTGGGACTGAGCAGGATTGAGACATGTCCCATGGAGCTGGGAAAAGGTACCACAAGAGGCAGCAACTGCATACTTGCAGGCAGAAAGAGAGAAAAAGCATGGGGTGTGCAGAAAGGACAGTGTGAAGGGAGGTATGATGCATGAAGAGGCGGGTAAAGGATACGAAGACTGGAATGCAGGTTAAATTGCTTGGTGTGTAGGTGGGGGGTGGATTTAACTATCCTGTTAGGGAGTTCAGATTTTATCCTGTGGGCAATGCTAAAGGTGTCTGAAAAAGGATGTGTGGTGTGATCAGAGCTGTGCTTTAGAAATATTAAGCTGGTGTAGAAGATTGGAAGAAGGGAGGGGAGTGGAAGGACTAATTAGGAGGTTGTTTAAATAGTCCAGGCAAGAAGTAACTTAGGCTAGCACCAGGGAAGAGGAAGTGGAGAGTGTAAAGGAAGGGACAGACTCAACAGAAATTTCAGGGGAAGCAGAAAGGAAGATTTGACAATCTGGTACATCCCTCCTCGGCTTAGGCTGGGGCACAGCTCAGCATTCAATGCTCTTGACAATCTGTCCCAATCACTTTGACTAGATTTATCTGTCGCTAAGCGTGACACATGCCTCATTCTTCCAACTTCACTGGATCACATTCCCTTATTCAAGGGTAACCTGAACTTTTCCACTTACCCCTTATCTCCATAAGGACAAATCTCATCTGTCCTTGAACGTCCATCTCGAATGCTATTTCTTCCATCAAACCTTCCTGACTCTTCTCTGGCCAGAATTAACTTCTCTCTCCTCTCTTCTCCCACAGCTTTTAATTTTTACCTCTGCTTTAGCACTCATCCCACTTTATGCCACAGTATTCTATCACTCACAAAATGAGGTTCAAAAGCCTTACCATGGAATCTAAGATCTTTAACACAAAAAGTAATTAGTTATTTGGTCACTGATTAATTCACTAATTAATTTGTCCAACAAATATTTGATTACTTAATATTATTATATGCCAGACACCTTGCCAAGCCCTGCAGATACAACAGGGAAAGAGACAGATACAGTACTTAACCTCGTGGAGCACATATTCTACTGCAAGAGGCAGGAAAAACAAACAAACAAGTAATCTGAAGGATATGCACAAGGGCTGACATTGAGAATAACGTTGAGCAAGAAGACGAAAGTCCCATTTTAAATAACATGGTCAGCAAAGTCCTCACTAAGGATATGATATTTAAGTTAAGAACTAAAAGATAGGAAGGCAGTAACCTTGTGAGGAGTTTGAGGAAGAGCATTCCAGGCAAAGGGAATAGGTTGTGCAAAGGCACCGAGATAGGACAGACCTTGACGTACAAACTGAGATTAAACTAATGTGGAGTTGAGCACAGTGAATGAGGAGAAGGATGGTATGAAGTGAGGCTAGAAAGGTAACCCTAGCCTTTGTGGGATGTGGCAAGAACTTGAGCTTTTTCTTCAAGTGCAATGGAAATTTGCTTAAGAGTTTTAAGCAAGTAGAGTAATACAATTTGATTTACGTTAAAAACACTCATGTTTATTGCTCTTTGGGTCAGGTCAGGACAAGAATGTTGCACAAAGACCAGGTAGGAGGCTGTTGCCCTAGTCCAAGCAAGAGATGATGGTGGCCTGACTAACGAAATGTCAATGTATATGAAGAAAAAAGGGCCAACTATCTATCATCTATCTATCTATTTATCTATCTGAGGTCAAATTGTCAGGAGGTACTGAAAAATTGGATATGGGAGAATAGAAATAATCAAGGATGACAGTCAAGTTTCTGATATGAGTAACTAAGCAAAAACTTTTACCAAGAGGCAGCCTACTCATGTTGGAGGTAAATTTGATGAGAAAAGCTAAATAATTCAATTTTTTTTGACATACTTGATTTAGACACCAAATGAAGATGTCAATGGGCAGTTGGGTATGAGTCAGAAATTCAACGGAGCAGAATGAGCTGGAGAAAAATCTTATGGAGTCAATGGAATATAATGATAATCAAAGCCATGGGACTAGATGAGATTACTTAAGGAGAGAATGCAGAGAGAGAAGAGGACCAAGCATTCAGTCATGAAGAATATCAACATTTGGAAGGTCGAGGAGGAGAAACCTACACAGGAGATTTGTTTAAAGCAGCTAGTTTGGGAGGAAAAAAAACATAGGAGAGAGTGATGTAGCTGAAGACAGAAGAGTATTTCAAGACAAATGGTAAAGTCGATTGGGCCACATACTACTTAGGTCAAGAAAGATAACAGAGAAAGCTCCATTGAATTTTGCATTGCAGAAGTCATTGTCAACTTTATCAGGAGTATTTTCAATTGAGTTCAAGGGAAAGAAGCCATACTGGAGAGGTTTGAAGGGTAAATAGAAGCTCATGAAGTGAAGAAAGTGAATGTGGATAAATCTTTAAATGAATTTGTCTTTGATGAGTAGCAGAGAAATGGAGTCATTGTTGGAATAGATGTGGTTATAGAAAGTCTGTGGTTTTTTTTTTTTTTTTTTTTTTTTGGTAAAATGTAGCAGAGAAATAGTAGAAAGGTCATTTCTTTTTGCAAAATGGGAGACTGGGAAATACTAATGGGTTAATGTTGATGGGAATAATCCAGTAAAAAAGGGAAAATTGACAGTGTAGAAAAGGGAGAATGTAAGTGAAGTGACAAATTCTTGAAGAGGAGAAAGAGAACATGAATTATGAGCAGTCTAGGCGATTTGCATTTGACAGAAAGGGAGATAGACACAATCCTCCTTTAGAAACTATAGGAAAGAGGAAGAATACATATGTGGATAAAGACAGGATTGTATTAATAGATTTTGGGGAGATGAAGGAGTGACCAGATGATGATGATGATAGCAAACACAGGCACTTATTATTTGCTATGCATCACACACTCTTACTCTAAACTATCTGGTAAGTACTATTATCTTTAGGGTGAAGAAACTGAAACACAGAAAGCTTAAGAAACTTGCTGAACGTCATACTGCTGATAGGTAGCTGAGCCGGAATTCACACTCAGTACAGATTCAATGTTCATGCTTTTAAACATATGCTGCTTTTTTGGTGAGGTATGAGATACGGTAATCAGATATAAGCAAAATGGAAAGCTTGGATGAGGGAAAAAAAGATATGAAATACTCATCTTGATAAATGGAAAGGTGAGCCTTTAGAGGGATATAGTAGAATTATTGGGTAGTATTACATGCCCATTTTAGGCTTGAGATTTTAATTTCAACAGGAACAAGTTAGCTATGATTAGCAACAGGTTCAGAAAAATCATGTGTAGGTCTATGTTATCCGTGAAATTCTGGGCTCCTTGAAATAAAGGATAGATATTTCTTTCTTGTCTATACATTCACCATAGCATCCTACAAATAATAGGCACTTAATATCTATTTAATTGAGTTTATTTGATCTATTGCTCCCAATTAAAATCATATGAGAAGGGCTTGTTAAAAATATTCATCCTCTGAAGGAAAAGACCTTCTAGCTATGTTTCAAATGTTAGATTCAATAAAAGATTGATGAATTTGATTACATAAAAATTTAAGCATGGGCCGGGCGTGATGGCTCATGCCTGTAATCCCAGGACTTTGGAAGGCCAAAGAGGGTGGATTGCTTGAGGCTAGAAGTTCAAAACCAGCATGAACAAGAACCAGGCCCTGTCTCTAGAAAAAATAGAAATATTAGCCAGGCATGGTGGCACGCACCTGTAGTCCCAACTACTAGGGAGGCTGAAGCAGAAAGATCACTTGAGCCCAGGAGTTTGAGGTTGCAGTGAGCTATGATTGTGCCACTGCACTCTAGCCTGGGTGACAGAGTGAGATCCTGTCTCAGGAAAAAAAAAATTATGCATGGCTAAAACAACCCCAAAACAAATTATGCTTGGCTAAAACAACAAGCAAAAAGTCACAAAATAATGTTATTTGCAACATGCATCACAAAAAAGGCGAACATCCCTAATAGATAAACATGTGCTTTTCAAAACAGAGGGAGAATAAAAGATCGAAACTCTAGAAAAGTGTTAGAAAAATGGGCAAAAGACATGAATAGACAGTTCACAAAAATATATACGAATGCCTCTTAAATATGTTTTAAGAAGATGCTCAACTTTACTTGTAATAACAGAAATGCTAATCAGAACTACTCTTAGATACAATTTCTCATCCATCAGTTTGAAAACACTCAAAAATTTCACAATACACTGTTGAAGAAGCTGTGATGAAACAGGAACACTCATATATTGCTGGTAAGAGTGCAAAATGATATGACTCCCTCAAGGGGAATTTCAGAATGCCCCATGGTGTGCAGGTAAATGTTTGACAGCTGGTTCTCCAGAAAAAAAAAAAAAATCAAAACGAAACCCAAAAGAGTCCTGGTGTGTGGCATTTGCTGATTTTCTTGGTGAAAATAGTCCCACCATGGCCAATTTTAAGCTACCAAGGTTAAGTCACTAAACAGAAATTAGGAAGAGATGCACATCAGCACACAATTATATCATTTTCTACCATATGGATAAAATTAACGTAAATAACCGCAAGAACATAGATAATAGTAAACTGTATATAAGAAGAATTAGGAAGTAATGAGTTTATTTACTATCTTAAATATAAATATTTAAATTTTAAGTTTACATGATTCAATTTTTACTAATGGCTATGTTTAAAAACCAGCTGACAAAATTGCTGAAAATATAACAATTGACTCTCGAAAGCTAGGATGAACCACCTTCAGCACATTACTTAAATAGCTGAAAAGCTAAATACACATTTATCCTTTGACCCAACACTTCCGCCTTTGGGAATTTACTCCAAAAATATTATCTTCAACAATACAAAAATGCATATATACAAAACTATTCATTGCAGGATTTTTTGTAATATCAAAATGTTAGAAACAATCTATATGCCCATACATAGGAAATCCGCACGCTGAAGCTGGACGTGGCTGTAAAAATGAATGAGGATCGAGGAATTTGTACACGAATGTTCATAGCAGTTTTATTCTTTATAGGTGAAGACCAGAAACTACCCAAATGTCCTTCAGTGGGCGCATGGTTAAATAAACTGTGGAACATCCATTCCATCAATAACAAGGAATAAACTATTAATATACACAGCAACTTGGATGAACCTCAAGAAAATTTTGCTGAGTGAAAAAAAATCTAATCTCAAAAGAATATATACTGCATGATTCTGTTCATGTAACATTTGTGAAATAACTTAATTATAGATACAAAGAACAGATTAGTGGTTGTCAGGAATTGGGGATGGTAGGGAACCGGATGGGTGTGGCTGTAAGATATACTTTGAGGGAGTCTTACAGTAATGGTACAGTTGAATGGCTTGACTGTGGTGGCTACACAAGGCTATACATGTGATAAAACTGCAAAAAGCTGCACACACAGAGGTACAAATGAGTACATGTATAACTGGTAAAATCAGAGTAACTGGATTGTATCAACGTCAAATTTCTCGGGATTGATATTTTAATGTATTTGTGTCAGATATTAACATTGGGGGTTCCTGGGAGAAGGGTACACAGGACTGTCTTATACATTTCTTTGCAACCACCTGGGAATCTGTAATTATTTCAAAATTAAAATTTAAAAAAACTGAGATTGTCTATGAACTTACAGGTAGTGATTTCCCAGACTATATTGTCAAATAAAGATAGAAAAGAAAATAATGTATCATATATATACACATGTATATATATGAAATACTTTATAATACCTTTCATGAAAGAAAGAAGTGGAAATGTAGGAAAAATATGCAATTATATATTCATTTTTTCAAAATGTAACAAAGGAATATTAAGGCAAAACTAAATGAAATTATTTATATAAAGGGAGTAGGGATAAGGAAAGGGCTAAAACTTTTCTGAATTTACTTTATATAATGTTGATTTTTTAATTATGCTAATGTTTTACATATTCAAATACATACATTTAAAAAGATGTGGGAAACCTTAAAATTGAATGTAGACAGAAACAAATATATTTAATTGCACATTAAATTGATAACCCCACAAATGGGGAAAAAAAAAATCAAAGTAAATTTTGCATAAGATACTCTGTGGATATATTCTAAGGACAAAAGTAACTGCCAAGAAAGTTTTAATTTTACATTAATAGGTTTATTGTTGAGGGGGATAAAGTGGGGGAGGCTAATGGGTACATAAATATAGTTAGATAGAATGAACAAGATCTAGCATTTGATAGCACAACAGGGTGAATGTAATCAACAATAAGTTATTGTATATTTAAAAATAACTAAGAGTGGAATTGGAATGTTCCTAACACAAAGAAATGATAAATGCCTGAGACGATGGATACCCCAATTACCCTGATTTGATTATTATACATTGTATGCTTATATCAAAGCATCACATGTACCCCATAAATATTAATATATACAACTATTATATACCCATAATAATTAAAAATTATAAAAGGTTTATTGTTGAATTTGGTATGGCAGAAATTCACAAAGTGTTTTATCTATGAGGTCTGTCTGGAAGGTATCCAGCCATATATGAGAAATAGAGACATTTATTGAAGTAGATACAAAATATAAGAAACACTGTACATAGGACAATGACACCTCAGTCCCCTTCAAAGTAGGCACCTTGGGACCTCACAAAGTTCTCCCAGCATTTCTTAACCTAACCTGTACACGTTCAACATTCTCAGGTGTTCTGCTTGTTGCAGGCCTTCCAGAACGTGGCTCACTTTCAACAGATTCTCGACCATCTTTGAAGCATTTGTGCCACACTTTTATTTGCGCTGCACCCATTGCATCGTCCCCAAAAGGCTTCTGAATCATCCAAATAGTTTCCACAGAGTAATGTTCAAGCTTATCCCAAAATTTGAGGCAGAGTCATTGCTCTACTGGCTCAGTCATTTTGAATGTGATGACCACACAGTACACATGCTCACTCACCATCTAGCACCCCACTCACTAGTACAGGGAAGGCGTCATTGCTCAGGCACGGGCGTTCCAGTCCACTCTCCCTTAGTTGCCAGGTTACATCGATGTTGTGGAAACAGTTCTCATTATATTAACAATGGTTGGATACTTTCCGGACAGCCTTTCAATGTTGTAGGAGTGAACAAATATATATATATATATTGATACTTCAGGGAATCAGGGTTCACACTTTGAGTGAAGGGAGGTGCAAATATGAAATGAGGGAACGAGAGAAAGAAATCTGTGGTGCTAGATTAGAATTAGAAATATCAATATGAACTCATTTACCTGCCAAAAAAGTCTAGAATCAATGACACCTAATATCAATAAGCAAATCTGGTGCCCAGACCACGTAGTTTCAAAATACCATTTTCCACTAAAATGAGCCAGAGTTCCTTCTAGGGCTGGGGCAGGGAAAGTACACAGTGAGTTGGAAACACTATGTACCAGAAAGTAAGAAAATGATAAAGATATTTCAAAAGAACACAGGAGCATGCTTGAAGAGGCACCCCTGGCCTAATTTGAAAAAAGCTGAACATTGCAAAAGATTAATGTGTACTTTATAAAAATTCAAAACTTCTGTTCATCAAAAATCATGATTAAGAATGTGGAAAGGCAAGCCACAGACTGGGAAAGAATATTCAATCTCAGTCTCTTTTTCTATTTCTTATCCAGAATATATAAAGAACACCTAAAACTCAATGAGGAAAATATCAACAATTTGTAAAAATGGTCAAAAGTCCTGAAGAGGCACTTCACCGAAGATACATGAATAGTCAATAAGCATATGAAAAGTGCTCAGTATCATTTGTGATCAGGGAAATGCAAATTAAAACTACCACGAGATACCAATACACACACCAGAAAGGCCAAAAAGACAAAGAATTACACTGATATCATACGACTACTTCTACTTTGAAAAAAGACTTGGCAGTTTCTTTTAAATTTGAACATACACTTACCATACGACCTAGTGGTTTCACTTCTAGGCATATATCCAAGAGAAATGAGATCATATGTTTACCAAAGATTTTATTAAGAAGGTTGATATAAGCTTCAATTACAAACACCAAAACCTAGAAATATAATAACCTAAATATCCATCTACAGGAGAATGGATATATAAGTTTTGCTATATTTATATACTGGGATCTCTTTAGCAATAAAAAGAATTGAATACTAATCCACATATAATATAGATGCATCTCAAAAACACATTAAGCTCAATACATCCCTGCTTGTCCACCACTGGCCTGCAAGTCACCCAGCTATACTTCAGTCAAACTGACCTCCTCTCAACAATTCCCCAAACAATTCCAGCGTGTCCATGTGCTTGCACACTCTCTTCCCTTTACCTGACAAATTCTCCCATCCTTCTTACCTCACGTCTAATCAGTAGCAAATAGACAAATTCAAGTTGGAGGTAATTCTACACACAACTAGCCTGGTTGCATCAAAAATGTCAATGTCATGAATGAAATCAATTTAAAATAAACTTAAATTATCATCTTAAATATATATGATTTTTATGTGTTATTGTTTCTCAATAAAGCTAAAAAAATTTAAAAATAAAAGACAAAGGCTAGGGAACTGTTTTAGATTAAAGGAGAAAGATGTGAAAAATAAATGGAATAAATAAACTTCACTTGGGTTATGGATCAGAAAAATATTATAAAGGACATTATTGGGACAATTAGGAAAATTTGAATATAGTTATGTATTAGATATAATATATCAATGTAAAATTTATAGAATATAATAGTTGTACTCTGGTTATATAGGAGAAGGTCTTCATTCTTATGAAACATATGCTAAGTTATTTAGGGGCAAAGTATCATATCTGCAACTAACTCTCAAAGGGTTCAGAAAAAATACAGACATACTTGGGCATACATGTAGACATAACACAAACGTGTGGCTGGGTGCCGTGGCTCACTCCTGTATTCCTAGCACTCTGGGAGGCCAAGGTGGGAGGATCGCTTGAGGTCAGGAGTTTGAGACCAGCCTGAGCAAGATGGCAAGACCCCATCTCTACTAAAAATAGAAAAAATATTAGCTAATCAACCAAAAATAGAAACAAAAACGTTAGCTGGGCATGGTGGCCTGTAGTCCCAGCTACTCGGGAGGCTGAGGCAGGAGGATCGCTTGAACCCAGGAGTTTGAGTTTGAGGCTGCGAGCTAGGCTGATGCCATGGCACTCACTGTAGCCCAGGCAACAATGCAAGACTCTGTCTCAAAAAAAACAAAAACCAAAAAAACAAATAAATGTGGCACAGTGTTAACAACTGATGAATCTAGGTAAAAGCTACATGGGTGTTCACTGTAATTTCCTTGTAATTATTCTGAGGTTTTAAATTTTTCCCAATAAAACAATGTTGTAAAAAGTGAAATTAAAGAACTTTAAAAATATTCACTTTCCCTCCTTAAAGGCATCTAATATTCTGGGGCTGAAGCTGATGTATTTGAAAGAAGAAAGGAATAGCTGAATGGCTAGACAAATAGTTCAGAGTCAGATGTTTTAAATTCTAGTCCAGGTTCTGTCGTGAACTTGTCATTTCACTTGGGTTTTCTCATGGGTCAAATAGGGGGTGATAATACCTCCCTGCCCTGTCTACTTTATAGGGCTGTTGTGGGGATTAAATGAGATAACAGATGGGAAAGAACACGGACAAGGGGAAAAGTGCTATTCGAATTCAGAACACTCGTATTGTTATTGTCATCTTAGAATACATTTACAATGCCCACTATTGAATCCATTGCTGGAAACTGACAACTACTGATTTGCACATTTTCAATGGGATGCATTTACCCCCTTGCTTTTGAAATCCCTGCAGTCTATGACATGGGTATTCCCTGAAATGATTGATAGCCCTTGCGGGCTATCATTAGCACTGAATGAGACCACTGGCGTCCAAGAAGATTCTGCCACATGCCTACTTCCTGGGCAGCAGTTCTGCATATTTTCCATTTGAGTCAGTGGTGGGAGTTCTGGTTAAATCAAGTGTAACCAGAGAAGATGGTGTGCAAAAGGAAGGTTGGTAGAAGGAAAGAGGAAGGAAAGGTGCCAGGGTCACAAAGAGACTACCTGAGACATTGTAAGAAAGTGGACCAGAAAGTCCTGATACTGTCACATACAGATATGTATCTCCTTGGGGTATTTTCACTAAAACCACTGCTCATCAATTTGCCATCTATTTAGCGGTAAGAAAACTGTCCAAAAGTCAGTATCTCATTTATATTATTTAGAAATACTTAAGTTAGTTCTGTTTCAATATAATTACATGGGGAAGGGTTCATTTTTCACTTAATTCACTTAATTATTGATTCAATATTGTTGGCATAGAAATTGTACCATAGTTAATCTAAGGGAAATTTTGGTCAAAAAAATATTAAGATCTCCGAACTATTTCAGAAAGGAAAATAGACGCGCGCACACACACACACACACACACACACACACACACACACAGACACACATTCTCTCTCTCTCTCTCTCTCTCTCACACATGCACTGCATGCCCTCTTTCTCCTGTAGGCTTTGGGAAGAAAGCCATATTTGTGACTTATGATCCACAATTGGCCATTATTTACCTGGTAGAGACATTGGTCCACATGGGGATGTAAATAGTGGAGACCTAGAAATATAGGCCCATTCAATTATACCGTCTTACAAATAAAGGCTATTGATCAATCTTATTCTAAGTTATATCTACTGTTATTCATTCATTCGATTCTTACAGTTTATTCTAGAACCTAGTCTTGTGGCTTGTGGTTAAGTTCTCTTTGTCAAATTCTCTTTAATAGGATAATCAAGTTAGACATATTAGGAGGCAATATATTGCGCTTGGCCAGAATTCAAGAGAGCTAGGTTTTCTTCCTGGCCTTTGTGATCCTAGAAAATTAAAATAATAATGTTCTTAGCTTTTATAAAATGGACCTGATACCTTTTGCCCAACTTTAATATTATTATGATGATCAAATCCAGAAATGCATTCAAAATTATCCATACTATCAAACATAAACATTATCACTGTGCATCAAACTTTGACATATGTGAAATACATATCTCCTGCCCAGAAAGCAGTAAACCAGAAAAAGAACCAGACGACACGAAGACAACTTAGTGTACTTTTCAATTATAACTAAATCAGCAGCCAAGATGTCAAATAGCACTCCTGAAATCATTGTGTAGCCAACTTGCAAAGCTTAGAAGAAAGTTCAGAGCCTGGCAAAGACTAACTGCCAAAATGCCAGAGTCCCTTTTTCCTGGCAGCATTAATGGAGCCCATAATAGCAAAGAGCAACAGCAGTCCTGTCAATAACCACTAGCGCAAGAACGAGAGCTGCACAGTGCTTGTCTAGGCATGATGGAACCCATGCTATTTCTAAATGCGATGCTTTGTCCAAGATTAAATATTTGACTCAAGATTTAATCTTCAATACATGGGAGAACACAATCAAGGCAGAATGAATTGGGGAAAACATTGATGAAAACTATCATTCAATAATTAGGTGTATTTTCCATGTGGTGAAGAATTTTAAGGAGTTTGATCTTTGTAATAGCAGTGTTTTGACCTGAGATCCTCCAGAGGAGAATGTGATTAAATCATGTATTTCTTTTTTTAAAAAACATATTTCTTAAAAATAATAGGCAAAGCCTTAAATTGGCAACACACTGATTATATCTGATAAAAAATTCAAGGAGATTTCATATCTGCAGTATGCAGAGAATTATTAAATATTTTCTCAAATGATGAAAGAATAAAAAAACTACAAAGGAAAGAGATAAAGATATTCTATATGGGAAAAAGTGGAAAAAGATCGGGGCTGGTAGTTAAGATGGCTTGTCTTAGAACCACAGCTGCTGATAGAGTTGATATAGTAAATATTTTAATTATTACTAATATGTTCCATTCAACTGTGGGATTAAGACAGCTCTGGGTATATATGCAACTTCCATCTATGAATCTCAAAAAGTCTAACAAACATTAACTACCTTTTGTGAGAAGAGAAAAGTCAGTGATTTTTGCCAGGGGGGAAAGAGTTATTAATATTAACTTGCTACCAATGCAAGGTGCCATGGGACGGGGACAACCTGTATGAGTTTACACAGAGGAAGAGAAATTTATTAATAATTTCCCTCTATTCTTTTCTCTCTTGCTGATTTGGGAAGAGGCAGGGAAGAGGGAATAAGAGCAACACAGAAGGGTTTTCTATCTTGTGTGCTCCAGAGGGAAGAATTGAGCATATACAATAAAACTGTATGAAGTAATTAATTGTCAACTCACAAAGATGCACTGAGCACCGAGATCTATATCTGTGCCAGTCATTGATATAAAGAGTGGAAGAAGTCACTATTTCTGCCCATCAAGGAGCCCAAGTCTCTTAAAATTTACTAATTTATATTGTTAATTTTATGATGTATTTTAATAATACTGAGATTACAAAGGAAAATGTCCTTATCTTTTAGACATTGATGCTGAAGTATTTAGGGGTGAAACATCATGATATCTATAATTATCTTAAATAAGTCTGAAAAAATAAAGAGGTAGCAAATGTGACAAAATGTTGACAGTTATAAAATTTAGAAACTAGATAATTGGGTATTCATCATACTAATCTCTTTGCTTTTCTGCGTGTTTTCAAACCTTTATGATAAAACATTAGGGTTTTTTGTTTGTTTGTTTTTACCAATTTAGCTTAATGGAAAGAAGGCAATTTAAATTAGAAAACAATCTAAATAGCAACATATTTTTAAAGGGACTTTTTTAAAACTTTTGCTTCTTCATAGTAGTTGAAACTAAGCTAGTTTTGCCTCCTTTTATCAATTGGTTGGTTAATATATTTCTTGTTCTAAAAGGAATTTATAGGTTCAAGCAATTTAACAAAGTCAAATAAACACAAATAATAGTAGAAATGTAAGAAGGAATCAGAACATGCAAGCGATAAAGTCTTTACTCTTGTGCGAGATGGGCCACAACGTGAACCCAAGCTGCCTGGCGGCAACATGAAGGAAATAGTCCTACAATGTTTATTTGGAAAAAATAAAATAGTTGCAAAGAAAAAAAATCGTGATACTACTATAGCTAATATTTACTAAACATTTACTATGTGTGTCAGGCATAGTTCCAAGTACTTTTCACATATAAGTTGATTGAATCCTTACCACAGGGGCTATTTTATCCTTATTTCACAGGTGAGAAAGCTGAAACTCATAGAAGGTAAATAACTTGCCAAAGGTCACACAGCCATGAAGTGACAGAGTGGGATTTAACCACAGGTAGTCCTGACTAGAAAGCCTACATTTTAATCTCTAATTAATATTCTCTCTTTTCTTGGCAAGTGCAACTTTTTCTAATAATGAGACCAGAGAGAAATGTATATTCCATGGGTCTTGTAGATCAAATAATGAATAGCATCCTCAAAAACCATCTTTACTATAAACACAGTGACAGGTTTCATTGGGCTTGTCGTGATGATTCATAATTATCTTATCTAGTATTTGTAGCAAATGAGTTCTTAGGTGCTTGGAAATGATGTGTTTCAAGTAGCTTAAACACATCTCCCTACATCTCTAACACTGCTAATGTGCTGAGAATTGCACCCCCTTTTTTCAGAGAAGTCTGAGTCATTACATATTCTGAATTACTAGTGCCAGAATCTCTGACATGTTAAAAGTGGCAAGGCTCATTTAGACTTAATTTATACCTATTCTGGATAAGATCACGTATGGCAGACTTTGATTGTTATGATAGATTAAATAATGAAGTCAAATGGTGGAAAATGAATGATAAGCACCTTAACTGAATGTTAAATCCAGTATGCTAACATACTGTGAATATTGAACAAATCGACCAAGTACCCCACCACCTGCCTACCTATCTTCTTTCCTCTACTTATTTCTTATTCATCCTCTAAGTGAGGCCTTTGAGCCCAGAGCTTCTACCTAGAGGATATCTCAATGATCATTGTGCAAGAAAAATGATAAGAAGGATACAGATCTGTTCTTAAAATTTAGAATTATCTGATTAGGCAACATTCAAAATTGAGATGAGCTGTCATTAAATTACAACATTACTCACTTCAAGGTCTGGGTTTGTTCACTTCAGAAAGCACGATTCATTCATATACTGAACTGGGTAGGAGGCAGGGGGAACAGGTGGCCTATTACTAGATCCATTAAGCAAGAGATTTATGCATTACATATCCATCTTGAGGCAATTAGGCTGATCATTTTTTTTTTCTTTTATGGCTTCACTGAAAACCCCTGGCAATAAGGCGATTATAAAGTATGTATCCTAGCATTTATCTATGATATGAAAGGCAATGGCCTTTTCATGCATTAGAAGTAAAGTGGACCCCTATCCACTTTTCCCTGAGAAATTTAGTATTTCCAAGGCAAATTCACTGTTCTGAGAGATATATAAATATGAGGAGGTCTAGCAGATGAATGGCAAATAGGATGGGTGAGACAATTTGCTTTCATTGTCGAATCATTGTTTGTTGATTTTAAACAAATGCCAATTATTACCTGCCAAATTTTTATTATTTAAAAACAGATGTAGTCACTAACATGGATTTGAACACTTAGTATGTACCAGGCTCTGCACAAAATGTACTACAGGTATTATTTCACTTAATGCTCACAGCACTAAAAATTATGATCATTTTCTTCATTTTATAGGTATGAAAACTGAGGCTAATAGAGGTTACATAAGTGATCCAAGGTCATACAGCTAATAAATAGTGGAACCAGGATTCCAATTCACACAGCCTACTTGAACTTGCAATGTTAATTATCATGCTACACCATTTTTAGCAGCAGGATGCCAAAATATTTGTGGGTTAATTAAAAAGCAATCCACAATCATTTAGATACTGATAATTGTAAATCAAATTTCAAGAGGTAGCTTAAGGCAGACTGAACAAGGTCAGGACTGAGAGCTTAGCCAGATCCCTAGATTTGGTCAAAAGTCAGGGATCAGAATATACAAAAAAGGTATTGTATTCTGGAAAACAGAGAACTGGAAAACAAAGAACCGGATTCTAAGACCTACTGTTTCCACCCAAGCAAGGTCAGATCAAGCAAGTGACTGAATATTAAGTAGAAAGAAATTGGTAGGAATCTAAGCAGGAAGGTGGTTGATATGAAAGAAATAAGTTTCAGGGACCTGGTCATTAAAAACCTCTGGGGAATTGATCTACCAAACAGAAAACTGATTATTGAGAAGTACTGAGCTACCACGGGCAGCATAGGACCAACAGGTCGATCAATGAGATCATGGTTCTTAATCTTGCCTTCACATTAAAAATACCTAGTAAGCTTTTAAAACATCCTGATGTTCACGTTATACTCTAGACCAATTAAATCAGAACTTCTTGGAGTAAGATCAAGGCATTAACACTTTTTAAAGCTCACCATTGATTATAATATATAGCCAAAGTTTAGAACAGTCAACTAGGTACCAAGTCACAGAATAAGTGGAACTTTTTATTTATTTATTTCCTTTTTTTTTTTGAGACAGAGTCTCACTGTGTTGCCCAGGCTAGAGTGCCATGGCGTCAGCCTAGCTCACAGCAATCTCAGACTCCTGGGCTCAAGCAATCCTACTGCCTCAGCCTCCCAAGTAGCTCGGACTACAGGCATGCGCCACCATGCTCGGCTAATTTTTTTCTATATATTTTTAGCTGTCCAATTAATTTCTTTCTATTTTTGGTAGAGACAGAGTCTTGCTCCTGCTCAGGCTGGTTTCGAACTCCTAAGCTCAAACAATCCGCCCGCCTTGGCCTCCCAGAGTGCTAGGATTACAGGCATGAGACACCGCGCCCGGCCAAGTGGAACTTTTTAAATTCCTCTATTAGGCACAGAAAATATCAAAGAATCTTAGGTGTGTTTGAACCAATAGTTATGTAATTACTTGTCTCTAAATGTTAGAGTAATGCACACGGGTAAGTATGCCATTTTATTTGTTTCTAAATAATGACAAATTTCGGAGGACTCCAAATTTGATTGATGCATGGTTCTGAATACCCATGTACGTGACATCATGTAGGAAATCCATTTTGATGGCTAAACAAAACTTGATTTTTTTCCTAGGTGGGCTGATAGATGAAAGTACTAATATAGCCATGAGATTTATCATTATATTGATTCAGATATACTTTATGTCAAATAACCTCTCTCAAACCAAATAATTCCAAATAGTAAAAGCTTGCTAACACTGCCTGCAAGCTTGCAATAGTCACAGAACTCTTGATGTCCAGGGTTTGGATTCCTTTAGAAATCACTGATGGCCTACCGTGTACCAAATTATTGTTATTTGCTTTAATATATATTAAGGAAGTATGATATTAAGGCTGTTCAACAATAGTCAAGTCACAGTAATTGAGAGGAACAACTGAAATAAATATATGTGAAATTGCCGGTTCATAGTAAATGCCAGAAAACGTTAAAAATTAAACTTGATTTAGTGAAATTTCCCCAAACCACATATGTATTCTGTGGGCCACTGGGTTGTAGTTGTACAGACAAGGCATCTTATGTTACTTGGCCTTTAGGATGATTTACATCACCGAGACACGTGCAGCTTTATGACATGCATCTAAACATCAGATGACTATTTTCTTTTCTCCTGAGTGTCTTGGTATCATATAACTTCAGTTAGAGATTGCTAGATCATTAAACATTAATAAAAGTCACAATTTATTTGTTCTTCCTTTATTTCATTTGTTGTTGTTGGAATTGCCTCCAGATCCTCATGTGAGTACCTGACCCATTTAATGCAGCTGGCAAAATAGAGATGCCCCAAACCTGAATGCTCTAGTTCTCAGAAATAGCTTTAACAGAAGAACTGTCTGGTTTAACATCATGATATCAACTAAATCTAATGTCATGAAGGAGTGTAAGCAGCTGCAGTTTTAGTAAGTCCAGCATCGCAGCCACATCCCTGATTCGTCAGTTTCCTCTTAATTCCTATGTGTATACGCAATTACCTTCGGACTCATCAACTCTTTTCCCAGTTAAAGTTCTGCATGATTCTGTAACTATCTCTACATACCTGAGTAATTTTTGGAAATGAGTGGCCCATAAACAGTTACTTGAAGAAGAAAAACTACATGGTACAATTTTAAGTCAAAAAGAAGAAAAATCCAGAGTCTTGACTATCTTGTAGTTTAAACTTGAATAAATAATTTAAGGCTTTAGGAATGCAGCTGACAGAACTCAAAATGATGTCATTTTTAAAAATTAAATTTGACAGGTGATTAGTCTGTAATAAGGACTAATTAAAATGCATCGAAAAACAATTTCAAAAAGTATTTTAAAACACAGCTGAAAAGCAATATTTGAAAATCACCAGAGTATATGCATCTCAAAATGCAATTGGTGACATCAACTCATTGACAAATGAGGGAGGTATAAGCGATATGGATACAAAGAAAGAATATTCTGGTCTAAAATAATGGAAAGGTAAATGGAATGATCCATTCGAGACACTTAATTCATGCAGCACTAATGGGTCCTCAATTAAAAGCTTCACACCTTGAGCAGTTCTTATCAGGGCAAGAAATCCCTAGGTAGCATATAATAGAAGGAGTCTAGTCAGGCAGACTGGTTAGATCCACCATCTGAACAACCGCTACTTGGGTAAGAATACTTGGTACCTTCCATTTAATGTTTTTAGACAATTCATAACTGATCAATTTTTGAATAGGTTCCCAAGAACTATGTATTTTAAAAAGAACAAAATATAATGCAGAGTTTCCCAGAGTGTATTTAAAGTAAAAACCACAGTATTCTGTAGTCAGATAGGGGTTGAAAAAGTCTGAATTAAATAAAATTAAACAAAAAATTTAATTACTGCAGGACATCCTGAGGCTTTAATATACATTGTGAATTGAGACCCAAAGCTGTAAACTCCCTTACTCAGCCTGGACACTGAGAATCAAAACCATACCTTACTGTCTATATTAATATGATTTGCCATTTCACTGTCTTCATTAGCATTTCTTTACTCTTTTAGGACTATCCTGCCCAAGAAAATGGTTTGATTGTTCATTACAGGAAATTGTTGAGAGACCCACTAACTCTCCACTGGAAAGCACTCACAGATGCTTTATTTGAGCCCTAAGATTCTTTGGATTCACCCCTCAAAATCCTCACCTTTGCTGCTTCCATCACTCCTGGACTATTTTATTATGATTCTTACTCAATCCTAGTTCAGTCCCCACACTATAATACCCACCTTAAATCAAATTTCCAATTTTTAATAAATTCTGTCCTGACCTCCCCTGCTCCGAAGCACCGTCAAAGCTTTGTGGAGGTGTCTAAGCAATAAACTCTGCTTTACCTTATCTGTAAGTTGTGTTGGTGCTATCTGGATAGATTTCATGATATACTCTTCAGAAGGATGGTATAGGAACTATAACTTTCTAAGTTTATTTGATCACCCCCTAACCCATGCACGTATATATGTGCACATGATTGTGTGTGCATACACTGGTGTGTATGTGTGTAGCACCTTGCACATTTACACACTTTGAGAAAAGGTGCTATAGTGGAAAGGACCTTAGACTAAGACGAGGAGATCTGTGTTCCAATTCCAGCCCTGCTTCTCGCTACTTTTATGTTAATGGGTAAATTCTTCCCTTTTTTCTAGGCCTACTTTTCTCACCTATAAATGAAAGCATAGGACTGAATGATGTCTGAAGTTGTGGTTGATTCTTAATCTTTTTTCTATCAAGGCACTCATGGTGAGAGATGTATAGATGCTTGGGTGGTAGGTACCATAGGTTAGGCAAGTCACAGATTATAAACAATTCCCGGCGTACTAGCCTTTCTGTCCGATTCAAGAATTCAGATCAAAATGTAAGCCAAAATGTTATTATAGGGTTATATCTGAATCTATTTGCAATTTTTTTACTAGTAACCAAGTACTTGAAATATGTTACTAGTACATGGTAACCTAGCGGCTGAGAACTACTGATCTGAAACACTTTGGTTCTGTGACTGTAATTTTTCCAAGTAGTGCTGGGAAAAGCCACAATCCCAAAGAAACTCGCAGAAGATAAATCTCTTTCCTCCTTACAATAAATGTAATAATTGATTTTCTAAAGCAAGATATACTACATGGCTCTCCAATAGGATCCCAGCTGAAAATAAAATCCAATACATATAATAACTGGCAGGGAGCGCAATTCCAGTAGATGCACAGCAAGTCAGGACAATAGTAAACTGGATCTTTGCAAATTCATTGTTACTAATATTTCTCTGGCCTGATGATTGAATGCTTTCTCATTTGTGGAGCACTTTAGAATGATGCTAATTATACTATCTTACATTCATATAACATTTTATTTTTGCTGGGATTTTGCTTAACATTCTTATTGAATCTATGCAATAACCCTGGGATATAGGTGAAGGAGGTAGTTACAGGTATTTCCCTCATATGGGAGATAGGGAGAGAGTTTAAGAGAAGTTACTTGCTTAAGGTTACACAGTAGAAGACCCAGAAGTCTAGCCTAGATTTTCAGATTCCAATTCTGTATCTTTCCTTCTCCCCTCAAAATTTCTCCATATCAATACTCTTTGCCCAGCGAAGATCTCCTATCTGTTAAATCCAATGGCCTCTTCATTTATTTCTTTTTTCATTTGTTCACTTTTTCATCATTCTTTCATTCATTCAACAGATATTCATTGTTCGTGCATCCCTCTTTCTTGATCTTTCTGCCTTATTTGACACCATTAAGCATCCCTTTCTCATTGTTCTCTCTCTCTCTCAGTCCTTTGCTACTTATCTGTCCCCTTTCCTGGCTCCATTTCTCATCATGCCCCCTAAGTGTGTTTCCCTAACCTGTGACTTTGGCATTCTTCTGTTATCTCCCTGTACTTTGCCCTTTGGTAATTTAATTTTAGTTCAAGGCTTCAATTGTTATCTCTGTATGAATGACAGCCAGATCTCTCTAGTATAAGAGAAGTACAGATAAAATGCTATGAAAGCCAGAATGAAGTAGCAGTCACTTCCAGGTTTGTTTTTGTTAAGGGATGACAGAGTGTGAATCAGAAATTTCCTGGCTTTTGAGTGGGACTTTAAAGTCTGGAGTAAGATTTGAATATGCAGAAATGGTAGAAAGAAGTTTTTTAATAGAGGAAATAGGATGAATAAAAACGCTTTGGTGGGAAATGATAGAGCATGTGTGGGAAAGAGTAAGGACTTAAGTTTGCATTATAGAATGAATAAATGAATGACTGGAGTAGTGGCAATGTTTGATGAGATTTTCGGGGGGTTTTGAGTGCTAGCCATGGGAATACTGACTATATTTGAACTAGAGATACTAGCAGGACCACAAGCTGAAATATGCAATAAGGAGTTGCATATATAAATTTGAAATTAGGGAGAAACTTCACCAGTATGTTTACAGTATTATATGTGATTATTATTTATATGTTTGTCTTTTCTATTAATACTAGATGGTGAGTTTCTTGAGAGAATGATCTGTGGAGATTTTATATTGATTATCTGCTTTATCCCCAGCCCTGAGTGTGGAATGGAAGGAATAAATGATGCCTACTTAATTACCAGCAACACTGCCTTTCCAAACATTCTGTCCTTTGGTGTCTATAACCTTACACAACATATTCTTGTGTCTAGTGGAAAGACCCCTGGTCTAAAAATATGGAGCCTGATTTCAAGTCTTCTAATAATACCATCCTAACTGGTCCTACCACATTTGATTTCTCTGCCTTGAGTCCTGTTCAATACTCCAATCTGAGTTAGGTGCACCTCCTCTGAAATCTTTTAGGACACTGCACATCTTTATCACACCACTACTATGTACTCTATTTACTTGTCTGTGTCTTCTACTGAACTGTAAGCTCCCTGCAGAAAAGGCCTACGTATTTATTTCTGTGTCCCCAGGCATGTGCCTAACACACAGTAGGAATTAAAAATGTCATTTAGGGAATGCAGGAATGATTTTTCCAAAGTCTGTCTTAAATATCACTACTCACTCTTGTATTTATTTATTGTCTCCTATGTGCATGAAACTCTAATTGGTATAGTGGGAATATTAAATGGATTCTGTCTTCAAAGAGCTTTTCATCTACTAGGGATCTGACCTGTACGCAAATATACACGCAAATTGAAAAGGTCAACCAAACAATTTCTATGTAGGTGTTTTCATTGTCCCTTAAAAGCCTTTCATTGCATCCAGGTGTTTGACATCCTGAATACCCAACACCTGGATCATTCCTGACTTCTCCAGATGTCACGCTATCTTGTAATCATGGGTGAAGTCTCCCCTGTGTGCTGGGGCTGCTGTCAAAGGCAACCCTGAATAACTTCCTGTGACTTTTGAAAACAGTCCAGGAAATACAGAATGATGGATTAAGTGAAGAATCCCTGCCCAGTGCAAGCAGAATAAAGTTCTTTTTTGTCAAATCACTGCTGTGCAGGGTTACTTGCTGTCAAAGAAAACAATATGCATTTGGTGAGAACATGGTCTGGCTGGAGAAAACCATCCCCAACCAGCTGTCCCCAGACCCTGAATTACACATTCAAAAGAAAATGTTTCAGTGTGCCTATTATTTATTCATATCCATTCCTCTCTCCTTCCCCTGACTTGTTGGCTTTGATCTTCTCTCAGAAACCCATTCTTGCACCTTACAAACTTCTAAACCCAACTGACAACCAGTCAACTTCTCTAGGAATAGATTTTCTGTGAATTTCAGCACAGCCCAGAAACTGGTCTTGTCACATTGCTAATGCAAGTCTCAAGGATAAAGGTATACTTTTTACAGGTTTATACAGTATTTCCTAATTTCTTTTTTCAAGTAATCCAGACCCATTTTCCTGATGCAAAGCCACAAAGCAAATGTCAAGGGATTGAGGTCATAGCTGTTCCACCCTCCACTCTTCCTGGTCACGTGTTCCTGGTTTTCTGTCCTACCACACGCATAATAGGCATCTATGCCTAGTCAAGGCCGTCTTATGTAATAACCTGGGCAAGTCTTTTGTTCCATCTCTCTGCTTCAATTGTTCCAAGCCTGACCATTCCAGTCTCCAGTAAGCTCTCAAAACACTTATCATCAGTTCCATTTCAGTTGTACTTCATGTTGCCAATCCCTGACCTGATAGTTCAAATTTTTTTAAGGCCTAAGTATCTAAGTCAGAAAATATTCTAATATCTTCATGGCTCTTCTTTCTCAATGGTAAGGCTGGTAAATGAGCATACAAGAAGATATGAGAGTAGTACAATGATAAACAGAGGTTTCTAGCTTGGGGTCCAAGACACTGTAAACCTCCTGAAATTACAGGCACAGTTTTCAGCTTATGGACATTATTTTCTCTATAAAGTTCCTTTAGTTTCCATCAGATTCTCAAAATGATCTGTAATTGCCAAATGGTTAAGAACTGTAGTAGGTGTGTCTTTTGGCCTAGTCAGGAAAGTCTTGGTCTGTGCTGCCATCTTCATCAAATGGATGCTGTCGTCAGTGAACACACCTGCTCTCTGACTTCGTGGGGACTGTGAAGATGAAAATGGTTACAAACCCATGGATGTCCCTAAAGAAAAGAAACTCTATGATCAGAGCCTAGAAGTAGCATTATTATCATTAGTATTTATTTTCTTCCTGACATATTCATAATGCTGGACAATTTACAAAGCTCTTATTATGACTACCTGTATTCCTGCTCTAGCTGTTTCTCCCTCCCACCTCCCCTTCTCAACCCTGATTCCACTGATTTGCTCTAGCAGGATATGCCCTGGAGGCTGACAAAGGTTAATGTTTTAAATAAATTAAAGACAGCAGAACCTTTGTTTACAGTGGCTTACTGGTACAGCCAGTCCTTGAGGAACTTGGTAGAACTGTAAAGCAAAACCTCTATTAACCCTTTGCTTACTTTTGCTGCTATCTCCATCCCACTTGAGCCACAGAAGTTTCTCCTCATGAACCTCCTTTTATTGCCCGCTTTTGCTTCTTGAACTACCCTGTATACCTCTGGGGAATTTCTGCCCATATTTCTTAGCTACACTTAGTTTTGTGGGTTATAATGTAACGTTTATTTATAATAACACTCTATGTCCTTGAACTTTTTTTTTTTTTTTTTTTTTTTTGAGACAAAGTCTCACTCTTTTGCCCAGGCTAGAGTGAGTGCCGTGGCGTCAGCCTAGCTCACAGCAACCTCACACTCCTGGGCTCAAGTGATCCTTCTGCCTCAGCCTCCCGAGTAGCTGGGACTACAGGCATGTGCCACCATGCCCGGCTAATTTTTCCTATATATTTTTAGTTGTCCGATTAATTTCTTTTGTATTTTTAGTAGAGACGGGATCTCGCTCTTGCTCAGGCTGGTTTCGAACTCTTTTTTTTTTTTTGAGACAGAGTCTCACTCTCTTGCCTGGAGCGAGTGCCGTGGCGTCAGCCTAGCTCACAGCAACCTCAAACTCCTGGGCTCCAGCAATCCTACTGTCTCAGCCTCCCAAGTAGCTGGGACTACAAGCAT
>CAUYSK010116456.1:0-12717 GCA_963575035.1 Avahi laniger | reverse complement strand
ATAGCTACCCAACAAGTCATTAACATACAGAAACATGCATCATGAGAAGCAAGAAGTATCACCCATCCCTTCTGCATATTAGCAACTTGTCATTCCTGAGCAACAGTGCTCACATCACTGAGGTCTGTGAACAGTCACTTTTCGCATTCATCCTGAGTGAAAGATGGAATGACTTAAGTACAAATGCAACATATTATAAACAATTTCTTACAAAAAAAGTCACAAATTAAACCAAAGTATTTTACAGAATTTACTACAAAACGCCATAAAAACTGCCTTCACTTAAGCTCTCTCCCCCCGTATCCGGCGAGCCAACTGGATGTCTTTGGGCATGATGGTGACTCTCTTAGCGTGGATGGCACACAGATTAGTATCTTCAAACAAACCCACCAGGTACGCTTCGCTAGCCTCCTGTTGAGGACAAGAGTCACACCATTAAACTCCCTTCGAGGGGAGAAGCCCGCGAGCCCGCCTCCCGCGCTCCCGCCTTTGTCCTCCTACCTGAAGCGCACCAATGGCCGCGCTCTGAAACCTCAAGTCGGTTTTGAAATCCTGGGCGATCTCCCTCACCAACCTCTGGAAAGGCAGCTTCCGGATGAGCAGCTCAGTCGACTTCTGGTAACGACGAATCTCTCGAAGCGCCACGGTGCCGGGCCTGAAGCGGGCAAAGAGGAGCGTGAGCGGACGCCGAGGCAGCCGCGGCGCGGGAAGCGCGTTACCGGACAAAGCCGGCCGCGGCGAATCACTGTCGCCTTGGACTTCGCCTACCTGTAGCGGTGAGGCTTCTTCACCCCGCCGGTAGAGGGGGCGCTTTTCCGGGCAGCTTTGGTGGCCAGCTGTTTGCGGGGGGCTTTCCCACCAGTGGATTTACGAGCAGTCTGCTTGGTTCGAGCCATTTTCTTTCACCTAAGGAGCACACCCCGAAGATAAGGCCGCGTGGCACTGCTCCGGGCCGCCCCCTCGGTCGCCTCCCGGGGGTGGCGTGTGGGGGACAACTCCGCGCCTCCGCCGCGCCCTCCCGCCCCGCCACGCCGCAGATGGCCAAGGGCCGCCGCCGCCTCCTCCCCCTCCCCTAATGACTCAGGCTGCGAGCGGAGCAGCCTCCCCCGGGAGGGGGGGCACAGGGAGGAGTCACTTCCCTCCCTCGACGGGCGGCGGCCCGACTGCCCGGAACCCGGCGTCGCGGCCTCTGAATCATCACCGGGAAGGAGGCGGAGACGCAGTTCCGGAACGGAGCCCCGAGGGAAAACTTCCCGGCCCCACAGCCAAGACCAGCGGCCCGGGCGGCCCCCACCACTCAGCAATCAGCTCCCAACGGCCGCGACCCGCGGCATCAACGGCTGGCAAAGCCTCAAATCACGGTTAAAACCGCGAACGCTTACCCAACACCGAAGTCTTAGGCCTCTTCTCAGACCGCCGCGTCGCTTCTGCCGCCCAAGGAAGAGCCGCAGCAGCAGAAGAAAGAAAAGACAGCCTCCTAACGAACGACCAAACCGCTCTGCGCTCCAAACCCCCCCGACGCCCGCGTTTTTATACCCACGCTTCACGCTGCGTCTCTGCGTCATAGAGCCCTTATTTGCATACACCAACGACTTTTTCTATTGGTGGACGCTTTCGCCGACGCGCTGACATCTCCCGACACAAAGGCCGTGCTTCGGCCCCGTTCCTTGATTGGTGGATATCCCAGCCGCTGATTGGCTGTTAAAGTGGCCTAATGATTGGATGGGTGCAAAGAGGAATGGACGAATCAGAGATTAGTACTAAGCGGCTCTTCTGATTGGATAAAATGGAGCTATGTTTGGATCCTTCCCTTGGTTCCAAAGCTCTACAATAGAAAGTCAATGCAAATGAATTGCACTGGTCTCTATTAGGATTTAAGAAAGTCAGATGGGAAGGAGCCTAAGCTTATTTGCATCAAGCAAATACAATACAGGAGAGGCTAGTTTAATGAAGTTTTTGTAAATATTTTCCAATGTAAAATAAAATGTGTTCCCTGGATTATTTAGTTTTCATAAGATTTTGATAGTTAAGTACGTAGTGTGAGAATTAGAATTCAGTAAATCGTGTTATGTTATCAAGTATTTTGTATATCATGCACATACATTTTTAACTCAAAACAAGTTCCTTTATTTGGTGGGATGAGGAGGGGTAAGTAATAGACACAAAGAAACAAACGTCTGCAAGAATAGGGTCTCTTTAAAAAAAGAAAAACATCAAATAAATGATTTACAAGTACTGTTTTGCATGTTTTTAGGCTGTCACAAAACATTTCGTGAATTCAATATGCTTAGAGTTAAACAAGAAGTAGTAACTTACTAGGAAACGTATTTCTTGAATTATGTAATTTAACTGAATGAAATGACTACATCCAGAAAGGAAATACCCTACTATAGTATTTGTGTGTCCATAAAGAATAAACGAAAGATAATTAAATATGTGCCCTTGTGTTGAATAGAATACTCTGGCAGGTATTATTTCTCAAGAAACATGACAAATGTGTAAAAATGCTAATGCCTACCTTTGTCTAAATGTCTTGTATACACTACAATATTCAGTTTTCCAGATGTCTCAAGTATATAAAATCCCAAAGCAGGTTTAAGGTAAGACCAGCCAAGCAAAAGCCAGAAAATTGAAAGAGAGCCTCGGACTTCTACACCATAGTTCTGACTCGGTTCAGTGAATATTTTAAATTGTTAAAATAAAATGTAGCAGAAACAGGTACATACAGATTTCAACTCAGAATTATTGTACATAGGTACAAATACTACAGTATTTACTTGTCACATGAAAAGGCCTGTATCAGTATCAATAGTGAGAAAAAAATGCACAATTTCAAACAGCAGCTCATTTTTGGCTCAATCTCTAATACCAAATTCCTCTCATTAGTTCAACCTTATGAATCTTAACATGCACAATATGTATTTAATCATGATATATTTAAGTTTTTATGTGATAACCAATTTTCATTTCTGCCTTCTACTCTAAACTTTTGAGGTAGGGAAGAATTACCCTATTTCATTCATGCCATACTGAGAAGAGAAACTAAGATGGAGGCTCATGCTTTGTTCTCAGAACCAGCTAAGAAACAGGGGACTGTTTAGATGCACACAGGACGCTGTCAAATGCTGTGGGATTCATCCAAAACATACCTTGTCATCTTTTTTTGACAACTCAAATGGCCTGGAGGAGGAATGCTCCCAAATTGACCAGCCTGTGCGTTCCACGGTTTTTCTAGGAGATACAGAGCCCTGTCATTTCCATGCCTGTCAGTTATTTTCCTTCCAGTTTTGCTAATTATTAGAGAAAAACTAAACCACTCTAGGAGAAACAAGGTATGGATTTGCATTCATTCACTTGAGGATGATTAGTGGAAATAGTCTGCCTCTCTTACTTGGTAGTCATACAGGTATGTTTTTCCTTTTCCTAAATTGGTACTGGGAAGGAAAAGCAAGAGAAAAAAGGGGCAAGAACTGAAAATGTCTATACAATGAAAACAATAGTGAATGTGATGCAGCATGTAGGCTACTGTCCTAGTTAGTTCCTGTTCTGTCACCAATTTACTGAGTAACTTTGTGCAAGTTACTTAACTTCTCTGGGTTTCGGTTTCCTCTTTTGTAAATTAAGCAGTTTGGGTGATACCATCTCCCACTTCTTCCAGTACACACTTACTCTGAAGCTCATGGTATACATCTTTTATTTAAAATCTAGTGCTGCGAACTGTATTTCTCCCGTCAAATCACACAGGTATTTTGGGAATAACATATAAACGAATTACTTGGATTTAATCCTAGGATTAAAGCAGTACACTACAACTTTTATTTGTCCTTTTGGAATTTTTCCTTTTCAAACGCCCCTAGTGGCTAAACAATTGATTTGGCCTGTTTAGCAAGTAAGTTTCTCCACTTTGTAAACTGACAATTTGGCTTCTGATGTGAAGTAACTCCGAACTAAATAAAATAAGTACGTGTCACTCTTAAACACTAAAAATTTTCCATTAGCCCCACCATCCTTCACCCCTAAGGTTATTCGGAATGTGTTTCTTCAATGAGACAATCATTAGCTAACATAATCCCATCTAATAAAATGTAAATCAAAAACAATGGATTTCAAATAGATTTCATATGGAAAAGTTAAATGTCAATTGTTCAAATATCTATGAAAAACATTCTAAAGCTCACAGAATCAAAGGTCTATGTCTGGGGCAACTGGCTTATTTCATAAACCGAAGAACTTTGGCTTTGGAAGTGAACAGGGCGAAGATATTTTCCTAAGTAAAAAGACTGACGTCCTAATAAGGAAACTAGAGTGGAAAATAACTTGCATCCCCTACTCAAACCCAGGTCCTTCCTCTGGACACTATTGTGATGCTTCTCAACACCCCTGCAATTTGTCAGTGTACCTCAGAGACTATTCTAGGCGGAGATTAAACTCTTCCTTGGCCCTTAATGTGCTGGAAACAAGTTGGTTAGGCCAGGTGTCGAGAAGAGAAGGGACCCAAGTCGTGGAGTTCCAGGTTTCGGGGTTGGTAAAGGTAAATGAAGCGCCTCGGCAAAAGCGCGTGAACAGCACTGTCTAGTGCAGCTCTTCTTTAGCAAAGCTTACTTCCAGCAGGCTGACTTTCCTTCATGCCTCTCAGGTTAGTCCGGCCGCAGGGATGAAGACGATGTTGGCAGACTCCAAGTGTCTGCTGTTCAAAGACCCAGGGTTAAGCACCGACAATACAGATTCTTAAGCCTTGCTTGGAGGCACTGCTCCCAGCCGGCGTTAGAACCGTGCCCGAGCTGTACTATGTATGGAGGCAAAGTAATTATTACACTGTTGGCAGTGAAATTACACTTGGAACTGTTTCGCAGAAGTCATCAGGGCCTCCCTAACTCTGGGGCCCTTCTACTCCAGAAACTCCAATTTCAAGGAAAGGCTCCCCTGTGAAACTGAAAACGCGCTGGTAAAAAGGAGAACCGCGACCGGACTGCAATTCCCAGAAGCCGTCGCAAGCCGTCAGCATCCGGGACACCGTCTGCAAGGATCCCTGGGCATTGTGGTCCCGTGCTTCGCCAGCAACCCTCTGCCGACGGTAAAATTCCGGCAGAACACAGGACCACAACTCCCAGCAACCCTTGCTGCCATGTGGGGGGTCTTCACGTTCTCGTGGCGCGGCGCAGGCGCACTGGGCCCTCGGCGCGGACCGCGCAGACTGAATAATAAAAGGGGAGCGGCGAAGAGGCAGGAAGACAGGACCATGTCGAAGGGCCCCGGGCCCGGCGGCTCCGCAGCTTCCTCGGCGCCCCCGGCCGCTACCGCTCAGGTGCTGCAGGCACAGCCCGAGAAACCGCAGCACTACACGTACGTAGAGCCCCCTCCCGCCGCGCGCGCACGCCTGACGTCAGCGGCCAGCGTGAGTCACGCGCGCAGGGAGAGCGCGAGGCGGCCTCTTCCTCCCCCCCTTCCTCCTCCGGCCCGGCCCAGACCGGTTCCAACCTGCTGGGGCCGGTCCCAACTGCCTCCAACTGCCACCAACCTCTGGTCGGGCCGTGGGGCGGGAAACTCGGCCCTAGCCGCCGAGTTGGGAAGGCGGGAGCTTGGGATGCGGAGTGCACACTCTTTAGGCCAGGCCTTCGAGGCCTAACTGTTCCTCGGACCATAAAACCACAGTTCTAGGCACCTTGGGGACAATATGAAGTCCAAGACACGACCCAGACGAGTTCCGTAGAGGCCAGCCCTAGAACCACTTATGAAGGATGCTTAGCGTGAAGTCCTGTCAGGAGACTCCATGCAATGTGCACAGGAGGCTTTTTGTGTCCTAAGGCCCGAGGGCTACCCTTGCTTGAATTCACTTAAGCAGTCGATTTAGATAAACATTCGAAGACGGAATCATGTTGGTGCGTGCCCGTGACCATTCCCCTCGAGGGCTGTGCAGAGCCAGCCTGAGTCAAGGGACCCCGAGGGTGATGGGGGTCCGACTATGTCCCCAGGCCCGGGCCGAAATGTGACGTTAGTGGGAGCCCCAGATGTTGACACTACAAGAGTCCAAGCAAGATGGGAAAACCTCTTCCTGGAAATCTTCATGTGTCTATGTTTAAGTCGCTCTCTCTATTTAATTTCAAGCCACATTAAGCACTACCTAGAGCTAGGTGCTGTGGAAGAAAGAGGCATAAGAGGAGGTTCCTCCCGTTATGCAGAATATTGCTTTCCACTTTCCCTGATACTCTGTCAGTGCCTCTCATCCCCGTGGGCTCCTGAGTGATGTGCGTGTATAGGAAGGATCCGCAAATGCTGGAGGTTTTGGAACCTGGGGGGTTGAACACCCTTAAATTAAGTTCAGTGTGCCAAGAGCAGGAAGCATCCTTTGGAGTAGAAAAAACTAAAAGTAGACAGGAGGACCTCTTGCTTGTTACAGAGACGTTGGGAAACTTCCAGGACTGGGGATCATAAGTTACAGGAGGTATATTGGTTTCTTTGTGGGATTCTCTGGTGTTGGCTGAAATCATTTAAGCTTCTTGACTGCAGTCTCATCCAAGTTAACTATAATTTTTCTAATATGGCCATTGCTTTGCTGGTCCTTTCTTACTGGAGTTCTTTCTGCAGTCCTTCCATTTGTTTTGGTGAGATGGTCTCACCTCAGAGAATACTGACCAGTTGAATGGTGTGGTTACACAACAGTGTGGTCTTGATTTGCAAATCTGAAAACATCACATAATTGGAACTTCTTTATAACTCTGTTTGCTTGGATCATGGTTTCCAGTAAAGTACCAAACCCATTTTGAGTAATGAGAGTTTCGGTTTTTGCAGCCTGTATTTCTGTGTTGTGTTGTCATTGAGTATACTATAGACTCTATTAGAAAGGCTTTCAGATCATTTTGGAATTGACAGATGAAATAAGTGAACAGCTGTGTAAATGTCAATATCTGAGTCATTGTCTTCTTGATGCTCATTTGTTTAAAATCTGTCTTTCCATTCGTTGGTAAGTACAGAGTAATCAGGCTCTTGAGGTGTCTTAAAACCTCCTTAAAATCAACGGAAGTACATGAAATGCCCATGGTCGATTAGATGATGGAGGTTGTAGGCATTCCTATCTCTTTGTTCATACCTGTGTGTGTTTCAAAAATCAGAAATAGAAATCAGTTGTTTTCGTTGGTAGATGTATGGGCATTCAGAAGCTGTGATGATTTGGAAAACTTCATCCCCTTGTTATCCCCTGTCTGAGGTGCAGGGAGTGTGAGGACACATATGATGGCACCAGTACACTTGGCAGCTCTGAATTATTATTATTTTTTTTTAAGAAACAGGCCCTTGCTGTGTTGCTCAGCCTGGACTCCAACTCCTGGGTTCAAGGGATCCTCCTACCTCAGCCTACCAAGTTGTTGCCTTTGGGAGTTAGGGGACAGGAGCATTTTGTTTTTTGTTTTTTTTTTTTTTTAGAGACAAGATCTCATTCTATTGCCTGGGCTGATCCTCCCAATTAGCTGGGACTACAGGTGTGTGCCACTGTGCCCATCTGAGTTTTTTATTTTTTGTAGAGACAGGGGTCTCCCTATGTTGTCCAGGCTGGCTTCCCAAAGTGCTGGGATTATAGGCGTGAGCCACCGTACCTGGCCTGGAGCATTTTGATTTTAATTTCAATATTTGCTGTAAAATTTTAGGCTGCCTAGCATTTTTTCATTCTCCCTTGCAGCATGAATTTCCAGTATTGTTTCAATCTGAATATGGCCGTATCTATTTCATTGATCACATTGAATACAGAGGTAGACCCCTTTTGAATATTGGTATTTTTTACCTGTCAAATTAAACTTTGTTATACATTAACTAATTAATTTTGTGTATTTTTATACCTGATGTTATTTGAAATTATGTGACGTGCTGTAGTTGTTGAAAAAACCCAGAGAAACTTGTGTGAAAGTTCAGTCTCACTCATCATAATGGCAATCTTGGCAAACATGGTTGAATCCACCAAAAGCAAAAATAACTTTCCAGTAGGTTTCCCTTTCTTGCCCTTTATTCTTGAGTTTCAATTAAAGTTCATAAAGTTTGAGCCCTCCTTTTCCTAAACCAAGAGGATTATTCATAACATAGTTTGAAGGATAATTATTTTGTTGATTTTTTTTCTAAACTCTTGAATAATCTTGCTTTAAGGGAAACTTTGGAATAATCCTTTCAGCAAACCGGTGTAGCAGGCACTTGTGCTGCACTTAAGAATTCAATCCTTTACTGGTCTTGGTGGCTCATGCCTGTAATTCTAGCACTCTGGGAGGCTGAGGCGGGTGGATCACTCAAGGTCAGGAGTTCGAGACCAGCCTGAGCAAGAGTGAGACCCCGTCTCTACTAAAAAATAGAAAGAAATGATCTGGACAACTAAAAATATATATAGAGAGAAAAAATTAGCCTGGCATGGTAGCACATGCCTGTAGTCCCAGCTACTCGGGAGGCTGAGGCAGAAGGATCGCTTGAGTCCAGGAGTTTGAGGTTGCTGTGAGCTAGGCTGACACCACGGCACTCTAGCCTGGGCAAAAAGAGTGAGCCTCTGTCTCAAAAAAAAAAAAAAAAAAGAATCCAATCTTTTTAGAAAACTGTTATTTCAGAATATCCTCTGTTGTATAGCTCAGAGTATTTGATTAGCATTGAGTAAAATGATTATGTATATTCATACTCTTCCAATATAAGAACTGTGTAACCTCCTTTTACTAGGTAATTTGTCTTTTCGTTTGACAAAGAATGAATTTAATCCAGCTTTATAATAAGTCCGTCTTGTACATTAGAAGAGTTTTATAAAAACATTTAAGAATGAGACGTTTTGTAGCAATTACATCTCAAAATGTATCCGCAAGTTTAGCTAACTTTTGGCTTTTTACTGTATAACAACTATATTATTAAAAATGTAGAGTTGAAAGGTCATAGAAAACTACCATCTAAAATATCCATGTTTCTGATCTCATTATTTTGACCCTGTAAGAGGAAGTATGCCTTAAAGACAGGTTATTTTTGCATTCCTTCAGCTGTAGTAATGGCAGTTGATTCTCAGACTTCTTAATGCTTTGGTGTTAAAGGAAAATGAAATTCTAGTTTAGTGTTTGTTGAAGTTTTCTGGCCACTGGGTGATTTCTAATAGGTAGACAGAGGATAAATGCTTTATAGCCTCATCTATCCAGGCATCACTTTAAGACTTGTTTCTTGGGCATCATTAAATGAAGATAATGTTGCTGTACGTCCATAGATAACTCTTTTGAAGCAATTTTGTTAGTTGTACGTTATGTAAATGTCATGAACTTCACTTGATTGCATTTGATTGTGTTTTGGAAAATCCAAGAAATGAACATGTATTTAAGTCATTATTGCAAGTTGCAATAAAATTGTAAATATATTACTAGAGTACAACTTATTGCACAACAGAAGTCACCGGAAGTGTTACTAAGCAACCTCAGCAAAAATGAGTTAAATTACCAATAAACATTTATGGATTTTATTTACTTGTTTATCAAGTAGAACTAATTTCTTGCAGAACAAAAAGTAAGGGTTCACTATGGCCTTGAATCAAACCCACAAAATCCTCATTAATAAGTGTTAAGTGCCCATGCTAAGGGTAGACTCTTAAGCTTAACACCTAGTCGATATTTGCTATAATCTAAATTAATAATTAAAGTCGAGATTTGCTTAATGGTTAAGTTTTTTTGTTTTAATCCAGCTATGTTAGATACTAAAGAAGGCTTCCCCACAATCCATATGCATCTGCTTTGACTGGTGGTTTCTGTCATCCTACAAAGACTGAGACTTATTGGTGAGGGGAGCTGGACAACTCTGAGAGCAACTTAGAGAAATCCATCTTGGGCACACTCTATAAAGGAGCTCCTTCTCTGGAAATAGCACCCCAGATAAGTGCACAAAAGCAAGACACCCTCGTGGACCTACACTTCCTCCCGCTCTCAACACCCTGATGCCTGAAGGTGAGGTCTCCTTCCTGTGTGTCTTAGAAGCCATGAGAACACTTAGGTAATTAGAGTCCTGCAACAGGCTGAGCAACATACATCTGCAGGCTTTCCTGCCAGACCTTTGCCTAAAGGTTATTGTTCTCATTAGGAGAGACTCTAGGTCAGAAGACTGATGAAAGTAAGGTTGCATTTAAAGCTACATTACTTTAGATAGTGGACTGGTCTAGTGATTATTTTCCCAGACTGGGCAATATTTGCTTAATGATTAAGTTTTTTGTTTTGTTGTTGCTGTTTTTGTGTTTTTTTAATCCAGCTATGCTTGATACTAAAGGAGGTTTTGCCACTATCCATATGTATCTTCTATATTTTGAAATTGCAACTATGGACAGTTATGGCTAATCCTAGTAGATTGTCTTCCCTTCTTTTAACGTCTTGGATGAATTTGGGGCACACTAATGTGTTATGTGAAGATGGATGTTGAATGTAAGTTTCTCTGCCATTCTTAGCCAATGTATAAAAAATTACGTTAGCCTAATTGCTAAAAATGCCAAGAATTTGGATTTAGTATCTTTTGGACAATGTAGCTTTCTTGTTTTCTTACCATATAGATACTCTATAGATTCACCCCAGCCAGTCATCTTAAAATACCTGCCTGGGCAACAGAGATAACTGTGGAGAAAGTTTGGGTAAAATCAGTGCATGGGATAACAGGTACAGTGTTTATTTTTGGGGTGAAGAAATGTTCTGGAATTAGATAGTGATGATGGTTACATAACATGGTGAATATACTAAAAACTACTGAAATGTGCACTTGAAAGTGGTGAGTTTTTATGCTGTCTGAATTACATCTCACCTTTTTAAAAAGATTTAAAAAAAGGAAGCAGTGCAAACGAGTCCTTAATACTACAGAGAGGCCTTTGAGCACATGGCCTATTGCCAAGGCTCAGCAGCATCGGTTCAGTACGCGAAAGCCTGCGGTTTGCAAATCAACTCGGTGCCCTTTTCCCAGCTTCCTCAGTGTCTTGGTCCCCGTGTATCTAATCTATTCTAGGTGAATGCCCCCATGTCATGAGTCTGTGGAGGTACTTTTGAGATAAATGTATGCTCAAAAGAAGTTTGAGACTCCTAGTTGTTGGCAGTTATACTTTAGATTATCTCTAACTTGACAGTCATTACAAGGAACAAGCAGATTTTTATCAATGCCTTTATAAAAGGAATGGTATTTACTTCCTGGGGTGGGTGGGAGAGAAGGTTGCTGTCTTGCTAAAATGTAGTAGAGTCCATTCTTCAGGTATGGCGGTGATCGTTTTAAGGTTCACATGGGCATTTCTTTAAGGACAGGCCATGTGTATTAGGCATTTAAAATGATGTCAATGGCTGTACTATATTAGTTCAAGTAATCACAACAAACTTTCTATTATATCTTTATAAAATCCCTCAACTTTCACCCCTTTTTTCTTTGCCAGTGTGTAGAATTTGACAGCAGTATCAAGAGCTGAGGAGGAGGAGAAGATGGAAAGGAGTCTAGCAACTTAAAAATCTCATAGCATTCTCTGTGAGGTGACCTTTTTTCCTGTTGATGGCTCAATTTATTTAGGAAATAAAGAAGATACTAAGGCCTGTGACAGTATCATCATGTCATATCTGAGCTTATTGAACTGTTTCCTCCCCTTATTCTTTATTTCACAGTTTGCTTTTCATGTTCAGAAGTTGACTCATTTGTTTACTGTTAGCATTTGAAACACCATATGGCCACCGTAAGTCCTAACAAAATGACTTCTAACGAGGAGTGGAAGGTCCATGTCCACCTTCCTATAAATTTTTGGCCTATTCACAAAACTACCCCCACTGAAGAGAGGTCGTTATGTTCTGTAAAGAAGAAGTTGCTTAAAACTTTTAACATGGTGTTTTGTGAGTTAAAAGATTCGAGTAGTAGTTTCTTTATCCTTTTTCTCTTTTTTTTAATTGTTATGTTCATCTAGATGCAAAGTTTCCGTATCTAAGCTTTTATTAATTTTGGTGAGAACTTTTCTATATCTTTTTGATGTCACTTTTATTGTTAAGAGGTGCCAGGCATTTTGTGGCCTGCCACTTTAGGATTTATGTGAATCAGACCTATCTAAATATAAATTAGAGACTTGTATTTCCTAATTATAAAGTAACTTAAATATTAGTATTGAAGTAAGAGTACTTTATAATGAATACATAAAATGTATATTAAATAACTAGTGGAGCATGTTAGAGTTAACATTTCTGTTTTTATTTTAGTACCTTATTTTATGGTATTATAATCATCACCTGTCAAAAACTCTCTCTGACATATTCTAAACAGCTTCTAGAGAATCACTGGTGCTTATTTGCTACTACTCTTATTTTCCCTTTAGCTCAATTAAGAAAAGCTTAGTTAACAGACAGCATGATGGTTAGGTGTACTGACTCCAGGGTCATACTACCTGGGTTTGAGGCCCAGCTTGGCCACTTACTAGCTGTGGGACCTTGGACAAGTGACTTACCTCTTTGTGTATAAGTTTCCCGAGAATAGCGATAGTACCTATCTCACAGGGTTATTATGAGGATTAAATGAGTTAATATATGTAAAGTGCTTAAAACAGTACCTGGTGGCCGGGCGCGGTGGCTCACGCCTGTAATCCTAGCTCTCTGGGAGGCCGAGGCAGGTGGATCGTTTGAGCTCAGGAGTTCGAGACCAGCCTGAGCAAGAGCAAGACCCCGTCTCTACTAAAAATAGAAAGAAATTAAATGGACAACCAAAAATATATAGAAAAAATTAACCGGGCAT
>CAUYSK010116452.1:0-86415 GCA_963575035.1 Avahi laniger | reverse complement strand
CAATGTTTATGTCTTCTGTGCATAATGTTAGCTATTATAGTACAGAAAAATGGAATATCATTTTTTGTTCTTATTCCTTCTTTTCTTTTTATTTCAGCATATTATGGGGGTACAGATGTTTAGGTTACATATGTTGCCCTTACACTCCTTCCCCCTCAAGTCCGAGTTTCAAGCGTGTTCATCCCTCCGATGGTGCTCATCGCATTCTTTGTGTATGCATATACCCGTCCCCTCCTCCCTCTTCTCCCTCCCCCCTCCCCCTGCCTGACATTTTCTACTTAATTTATGACATTCCCAATTATTCCTTTTATTTTTAGGATTCACATTTTTCTGACAAAATTTCCTGTTTCTATTTATGTCTTGTATTTTTTAAAAATTTAGTGAGGGTATTAGGAGAACATTAGAGACTAATATAAAATGTTTGCTTTGTTTAGATGACATTTTCTTCTTGTGTTTGATGATTAAAGTGAGAGATTGTTCATTTAGATTCCTCTAGAATTAGGTTAACATAAGGTTGGGTCACACTTTATTACATTATTAAATTAACCTTAGATTGGGTCAACTTTATTAAATTTACCTATGATTAACCCAACTGTCAACTGATATAGCTGATACCTGTGTGACTTTGTCAGTTTTTGAGCCATAAATTCAATGTGTTAGATGCAGTTACAGATACTTTAAATTTTATCTCTAATTAATAGATCTTTTCCCATTGGTGCCATTTTGGAAAAATCTGAGGCAGGAGACACAGGATGAATCTGTTCTTATCATAGGGTTCTTCCATACCCCAAACTGTTATGACAGCCTATGCTTTCATCAGAGGCTTGGGTGATTTTCCCTTGGTTTATGAGCAGTCTCCCCTTGCGGCAGACCTCCATTATCCAGAGATGGAGCCTCTTCTTCATTACAGCTGTCGTGAAGGCTCTTTACTCAAATATCCAGGGCAAAGATTTTGTGGAATTCAGTTCATAAGACTTTCTTTTATCTAGTGCTTTTGACCAGTCCTATTAAAAAAAGCCTGACTTTTATTTTGTCTCAGTCTGAGTCAGTGAAAACTCAAACAAAATGAGAAGGAAAAAACAAAACAAAAAAAACTTCAAAGTATTTTTTTCTATTGTCTCACTCAACAACTCTAAAAGATGTGAAACTTTCTCCCTACCAACAAGCAAGCAAACAGTTCTGCAGGAGACAGCAGCTGGGTATCCTCCAATTCAATTCTGATGCTGTCTACCTGGAGATAGCATCAGATCTCACAGGTTGAGAGCTCAGTCTTTTAAGACTGCTTCCTACTTCTGATGCCAATCACAAATCCCAGGTTGCTTTTTTTGTGCTTCTGACCAATGAGCTATAAGGTTTGATTACTTTGCTAGAATGGCTCACAGAACTGAGGGAAATACTTGCATTTACTGGTTTATGATAAAGGATATCAAAAAGGGTACAGATGAAGAAATGCACAAGGTGAGGTATTTGAGGGGGCACTGAGCTTCCATGCCCTCCCTGAAACCTACACGAATTCATCTATCTAAAAGCTCTGCAAACCCAGTTCTTTTGGATTTTTATGATGGCATCACTATGTAGTCATGATCTATTAAACCATTGATCCTTGGGATCAATTTACCCTTCAGCCCTTCTTCCCTCTCTCCAAGTTGGGGGATGGGGTTGAAAGTTCTAACCCACTAATTGTGCCTTGATTTTTCAAGAAATCAGCCTCATCCTAAAGCTAGAAGGGGTTGCCAGCCATGAGTCAATCATTAGCATTCAAAAGACATCACTTTGGAGATTCTAAGCGTCTTAGGAGTCATGTGCCGGGAAACAGGGTCATAGATCAAACAGATATTTTACAATGTCACAAGCAGTTTTTCTTATTGCCATTACAGTTAAAGTCTTTTGTATTGTTGTGTATTTTATCAGGATGCTGAAATTTTCCTCAATATTTTCATAATCGCTGCATATATCATGCCAAATCTGGCTTCCAACACCTACGTGAATAGGCTTGAAAATGATCCTTTCTCAACCCAGCCTTTAGATGACTGTATCACTAACCGACACCTTCTATGCAGTTTTTTGAGCAACACTTAGTCAGAGGCACCCAGATGAGCTGTGTCTAAACTCCTGACCCAAAGAAACTGTGAAATAGTAAATGTTGTTGTTTCAAGACACTAAGTTTTGGGGTAATTTGCTTTGCAGCAGATGACTACTGCAAATTCTATTGGATTTAACTAATAAAACTTGCAATTTGAACTAGCTTCCACAAATAGACATATTTTTTGATCAAAAAAATTCACAAAAGAGTTGAAAACTAAAATGTTTTAAGGGCTCGTGGGTATATGGAACAGAACTTGAGTTCACTCACCTGGTGCAGCAAAGCCAAACACTGACAATGAGATTTTGAAGTGAGAGAAAGAGATACTTTTTGCATGGCACCATGCAAGGAGAATGGGCATCTAATATTTAAGATCCAAACTCCACAGTGGCTTACAAACAAGGTTTTTTAAAGGCAAGGGTACATTTCAGGAAAGTAAAAGTTGCAAACAAAATCATAAATCAACATTTGGAGGTTATACATTGGTTTGGCCCAAAATGGTGGGAAATCTTAAAGCAGGGAGGCTTATGGGTTACAGGTGGATTCAGAGATTCTTTGATTTCTGTGGGTGTGACATTCTCCAGATCCCTTAGAAGAAATTTAGAACAAAAAACAGCAATCAATATTCAGTCCTCAGTTCTTTCTTAACTGAAGTTTATGGGATAGAGGTTAGTACTTTCCATTTGGTGAGAGTTTCTGAAAAACAACTCAAGAACATATGGTAAGATGTTGTCTTTTAGTTTCTATAGGGCTTGGATCTTGTGGCTCTGGATCTCTTCAGAGACTCTTGTTGCTGTCTTCCTACTTATCAGGCTGCTCATTTACTGTCAAGGCTAGCTGGGTACCTAGAATTTTCCTTGAAGGGACTCAGTATTTTTCATTTATTTCCATGCTTGTAGGGCCCAGCAGGCTTCTAAGAGGGGTCTCTGCTCCATCTCATGGGCAGCTGAAACTGAGAAGATCACAAGCCTTTTGGATATTCGGGGTAATTTTTGAAAAAAATGCTCCTATCTTGCTTCTCGTCTTTATTGTACAAATCTTGACAATTCTCCCATGTTTATTTTTTTCCAGGGGAAGTTGATAATCAATCTGATAAAGTCTCCAATGTATATCTTCCACCACCTCATTGCAAAAGGAATGATATAAATTTATGAATCAAATTTGGAGAATATTGACAGGTTTAAAATAAATATTACTATCTAAGAAAATGAAACATTAGCTTTTATATTAAGTATTCTCTTGGGTACATCTGTAGGAAAGAGTATTTTTTTAAGGGTCCTTCACATTTTTAATTAATATTATTTGAAGTATTAATACATTACTTGATTTTGTAACTCTCTCTATATATAAATTCACACATTCATATGTGCTTTTCACTAATCAAAAGTGGAAACTATTTCAGCATTTTCACAGTAGGAAAAAGTTCTTGTTCAAATGAAAAAAAATTCTTGTTCAAATATGTTTAAGAATTTCTAAGTAAAATGTAGTTACATATTTAGTAAATATATAATTTAGATGTCATAACCTTTAATATACTAAAGTGCACTGAATAAAAGTCATAAAGACTGAATATTGTTCAGGGTGTTTCTAAACTTACTTAAAATATTTTTGTTTTATTTTCAGGGATTATTTGTTCATACAATACACCTTGGACAATGCTGCTTAAGACTATCACAATTCAATCTAATAGTTGCAGTTTTATTTTTTCTTTTCTATTTCTAAGTTACAAAGTTCTTACAATTTTAAGAATATGCGCTGAGTTTTTATGAAATGTATTTGTTTTTGACTAAAGTAGTCAGAATTATTTTTTTAAATTACTAACAATACTACATTATATATTTCTTATGGTTACACAAAGAGAGAATTTTATTCCCAGTCATTTCATTTTGTTACATAAAGTTGGAACTTTTCCATCATCTATTTCTTCAATTCTATACCACTGAAAAATAGTGAATTATAGAATTTGTAAGATTGGTAGAAAGTACTGGACAAGAATTGATGAGTCCCTTTTTTTGTCTCCTTTAGAGATGTTAATTCACAAATAGATACATTGTCTGGGTCTTCATGAGCTAAGTTTATCTGGACAAACTTGTTCCCTATTGGGAGGGTAGAGGTGGCAGAATGGGTATGTGAGTGAGGGGTAAGAAGTCTGCAGCTTGGGGAGAATTACTTAATTCTGGGTTGGGTGATATCACCTACTTTAATCTACAACACCGATACTGAAACTAATATTTTCATAGCAAGAATGAAGGAGAGAATTGTGGCTATTTCTTATCCTCAAATGGCCAAGGTTTTAAACGTCTTTGTATTCATACATCCTATTTTTGTTAAGGCCAATGTTTTTTTTAATATAATGTAGAATTTTATGTGTGGATATATTATTTGGTATTTTTAAATATCCAATTCTATGTGAGATATGTTGATAGTGGAGATTGTCTAACTTTTTCTATAAAGGGCCATGCATTAGCTATTTTAGACTTTGCCAGTCAAAAAGTCTCAGTTGCAACCACTCAACTTTTATAGAAGATGAGTTGGCATTGCAAATATTCAATACGACATTATTTACTAAAACAGGCAATAGGCTGGACTACTAATTCTGATCTATAGATCTCTTGTGTATTTGTATATATGTGTGTGCATCCATCTTTTTTTTTTCTTTTTAGACATTTTTTAGTGTTAGGTTATATATAATAGTACAAAATTATTTTAAAAATTAAAAAAATGTACTATAAAATACATACTGAATATAATAATAATTGTCTACCTACCGAATTCTTCATAAATCTTACCAATAAATCCACGTGGTCCAATACATTATTAAAGATTAAATTTTCAACACATCTTGCTTCCTCATGTTTATTAATCAGTAAATAATTTATGCTACTGAGTCAGTTGCTTATTTATATCTTTCTTTAGAAAGTAATTTGCAACTGGATTTTTTGGCATGTCATTGTAATTATTTGCTTATTACTTATGTAATATCTATTATAATCTAATAATATTTAAATTTTAATTCTCTGTATATTTTGTTGTACTGTATACTGTGTATGGTTAGATTTTGTAATGAATATATATTTTAATGATTTGTGAAAATAAGACTTTTATTCATTCAAGTGATGTTATTATTTGCTGTTTTATTTATTTACTTCCACTTTCACATATATTTAATTTTATTCTCTAATTTTTTTAGTTGAATGTTAAATTCATTTTTAAAATATACATTTTTGATAATCATATATTTTTGGGAGTAATTTTTTGTGTTAAAGTTTTTTTTTTTGTTTTTTGTTTTTTTTACTTCCTTTTTGTAACCCTATAGTAAGTTCAGGAGCATCTGTATTCATGAATAGTTTCTGGTATTAATATATCATGGATAGTGATTAGGTAAGATCTAAATTTCATCTGTTCTTGTGCCTAATACATTACAATATTTTTTTAACAATTTGAAAGACTGAATATACAAACAGACATGGTCATACTATATATAAATATAAAACTCTGACCCTCAACGCTTGTAGCCGCCACCAGTCTAGAAAGTCAAATCACAACCTCTGTAGCAATTGCTTGAGATAGGCAGGACTTGATCAATAACTGACAGCTTCCATAGTTTTTACACCCTGTCTTCGCTCCTAACTGGGAATGACCAGACAAAGCCAATATTGCTCCCATACCCAATCACAAATAATGTTCCACTGCTAGTTAGCCAACCTCCAGCTTCCCCATGACAACAACTCCAATCAAGGCATATCTATTTGACTGAAGTATTCTCTTTTTTCCACTGTAAAGTTTTCCCACACTTTTGCCTGCCTTTGAGTCTCTGACATATATAAGAGATGGTATCTGACTTCCTTGCTATATAACAAGCTCTGAATAAATAGCTTTTGCTTATTCTCATTCAGGTGGTCTTGATTTATTTCCACAAATTTCATGGATATTTGACAAGGACAAGGATTCTGTCCATTGCAATGTTAATATTGCACAACCATACATTCATTTACACATGTAAACACATACACACACACTAGTCATGTACACACATAACTGTAAATGTGTATTTACTCTTAACTACATGTGAAAGGAGAGGCCGTCTGTTGTCTTTCCGTTCCACAGCATCCAGGTAAGATTGCTTCAAATCTTAATTCCATGGCCTATGAAGCGTTGTTCACTACACTTCTGGAATTTCCAGGAGATTTATTCTCCTAAGGGATGCTTAAGCTAAGTCTCTTGTACATTATTTGAAAGTACTCACATAAAAGCCTTAGTGCTGCATGGAGGCTTTACTAAAGATTTCATAGATTTTGTAGAGAAAAAGAGGGAGGAATGGGTATCACATACAGTTGTCAAGAGTAAAACAATTTACAACTTTATTTTTGAGCTTTTTTTTAAAATTAAATTCCCCATTCAAATACTCTACCATTTGATATTATTTCTTTCTTTTTCCTCTGCATTTCTATTCCTTCCCTGGCTCCTCTAGTCTCTTAACAGACTTCCCCTTGAAGCTGCCGTTCCACTGTGTGACTCCTCTTCTTTAATCTGAATGTAGAAAAAACTCCTGGAAAAATGCTCTTCAAGATAAAGACCATTGAGTTAAATGTTATCTGCCCTAAGGAGCTGGTGTTGAGACAGAGGGGAGGGCACAAATTCAAACATGTTACATAAAGTCGAATAATTGTGTCACTCAAATTTTCTATTTGATCTGTCAAATTTTAAGAGCCACGTTTAGATTTCCCACTAGAATACAGTTCTCTCACATTTTTCTTGTAGGTTTTTTTTCCCCATTTGCTATGAAATTCCATGCACAAAGGCTCAGGACTACTTATTTTAATAAATCATACCTTTCTTATAAGTATAAAACAGTCATATTTAAACTATATTTTAAATTTTTTTTAATTCAATTTTGTTGTTGCTACTTTTACATTGTTCTTGTTTCCTTTGAGATCACCGACATTTTAAAGTGTATTACGTTTTTTTATTAATATGTTCCCCTTGGATTTTTTTCCCTAACTTTTGATGTTTTGATATAATATCACAGTAGTTAAGGATATTTATATCCTATCTGAGAACCACTATACAGTAGTGGCTAAGGGCACAAACACTAGAGAAAGTCTGTTTGAGTTTATATCCAAGTTGTGCCATTTATTGAATCTATGTCTAAATTACTTAAACCCTGTCTCAGTTTGCTCAACTGTGAAATAGACATATAGTATCTGCATTTTAGAATTGTGAGGTCAATTAAATGACTTAAATATACATAGCACTGTTATTCAGTAAATGGTATAAGTACTATCAATTATATTATTTTTGTCCCATAATACTTATTATCAAATTCTTAGCTAAAACATTTGAATCTTCATGCCTATGGGGGAGGGGGGGAGCAAAGTGGAAGTAAATTAAGTATTAAGAGAGCTTTTATTCTTTAAATTTTAATAATCCTTAATCCAAAAGACCAAAATAAAAAGGGACAAATTAGTTTATCATTAAGAGATATGTCAGATTTATCTCTGCAGAAATCAAATAACAGAGAATCAATTAATAACAATTTAAATAGGAAATTTTGCTTATAAAGTAAGTAAAAGAAGAGGATTTGGCTGGTAAGTGGCCATCAAAGTGACTGTCCAGGATATGTCCAGGACAGATTGGCTCTTGGTGAGATGTATCCTACCATTGTGGGGGAGCAAGACATAGCAGAATCAGGCAGGGGAAGGAAACACTCGATGGTGTACTCTTAATTTATTTTAAAAAATAATTATGCAATTATTTATTTAATGTTTTGTTATGGAAAACTAAACACATAGAAGTGAAACAATAATATTTAAAAATCCCATGTGTCTATCAAACACTTTCAACAATTTACCTAATCATGGCTAATCTTGTTTCTTGTTTACCTCACTACTCCCTCTGTTTATCAGGGTGAATCAAATTTCAAGCATCACATAATTTCAACTGAAAAATTCAGTGTATAACCTTTAATGTAATAACTTTTTTTAAAAACTTTGCATCTACTATACAATAAAATAATATTTTTAAAATATATTTAATATCCAATCAATGCTATGTGATCAAATATCTATTTAGACATATCCAATTGACTCATTAGTTTTTTCTCTTTATTCTTTTTTATTTCTTTGAGGATTATGAACTAGTTTCATGAATTTAAATTTTTTAATTATCTGTAGTACTCTCTATTGTTATCTTTTGACTTTTTATTTTAAAATAATTTTAAAATAAAATTGAGAAAAAAATTGAGAGAAAAATTGCAGACGACACAAATGGAAAAAAAATATCATGCTCATAGATAGGTAAAATCAACATTGTTAAAATATCCATACCCAAAATGATGTATAGATTCAATGCAAAAAGTACGTTTATGCTCTTCACACAGTTTCCCTCGTGTTCACGTCTTATATCATGACAGTACTATTATCAAAACTATCAAATTAACATTGGTGCAATGAACTCCAGATTTTATTGGGGTTTCTGACTGCACTAATGTGCTTATTCTGTTCCAAGATATATTCCAGATTCCACATTGTATGCAGTTATTACATCACCACATTCTCTTCCAAACTGTAACGATTGCACATTCTCTCCTTATAATTTATGGCCTTGACACTTTCAGATAATCTGGACAGTTATTTTGGAAAATGACCCTCAATTTGTACTTGCGTGATGTTTTCTCATAATTAAATAAAGATTGTGAATTTTTTACAAAAATACCACAGTTATGTGCTCTTCCTGCAGATCATATCAGGATGTAGATGGTGTTGAATGTCTTATTGCTGGTGATGTTAACTTTTATAATTCAAGTTGGTGTCCAGTTTCCTCATTGTAAAATTGCTGTATTTTCCCTTTTAAAATATTCGATACTGTGGGAAGATAATTTGAAACCGTGTAAATATTTTGTTTCTCCTCAAACTTTCACTATTTTTTAAATTCACTAACAACTAAGAAGCTTGCAGGCAACAATTGTAAATTGTGTTATTTGCCTAATGGGGCTTTCATATTTTCCTCATTCTTTTTCTGTGAATTAGTTGAATCACTGCCCTTTTTTCTTCATTAAGTTTTTATTCAATCATTTATTTATATCAGTATTGACTTATGGATATTGTTTTACTCTGAGGGTTATAGCCCAACATTTAATTAATTATTCAATTTCCAAATTGTTCCTGCTTGGGCCTTTTGGAATTCCTTCAGGTTTTCTTCTGTGTTGTTTTGACTTACTGCTATCCATTTTCCAGTACTTCTTTACTTTTTGGCTCAGAAGGTATTTTTGATTCATCTTATATTTTTCCTGCCTCAATTCTTCAAGGAATTCTCCAAGGAATCCTGTTTTCTATTATTTAAGGAACAGTATTGAGAAACCAGAACCTGTGCTCTAGTTATACTCATTGCTTCAGGAGTAATGGGCCTTTTGACACCTTCCTAGGTACAGAGGTAATGTATACACACATGCCTATACACATAAATACACAGTTCCATGAACAGAGGTTGAAAATATATACACACATATACACATATATTAATAGTATATATGCACATATATATACTCACACACGAACACATCTATATTTATTTATGTGTATATTAAAAATTGTGAGTTTATATTCATACCTCTCATTTCAATAAAAAACCAAGGGACTGACCTTTTTAATATTATTAAACATATTAATATAAATTAGTTTCAGAATTGCTATATATCACCTCTGAGTGAAACACATTTGCTACCTAGAGCACAGAATTTGTTACAGCTTATTTTGTCTTTAGCTTTATACCATTGAGTCAAATCATCTTTTCCAAATTATTTAAGTTCTTTGCTGGCCATTCCTTCCAACGAAGTTATACTATGCATATACAGTAGTTAGGTTCATTTGTTATATTTTAAATTCTATTTTGTTTCCATACATCCTGCTTGATTATAAATGTCCATTTATTTATTGAATATATAAAATATTACTATGTTCTAAGAGTCAAAGTCTTACAAAAAGATTTACTCAGGGAGATGACACTTCCTCTTTATGCCTGTTACATCATTCCCATTCCCCCTTTTATTTTGCCTCTTTCCTACCTTTTTCCAGTATATAACCAATTTCATTAGTATCTGGATTATCATTCCCATATTCATTATTTTCCTTTGAAAGCTCTAGAAAAATTTAAACACCAGTGGTACTACCTGGTCTTAAAAGTTTGGTAGACTTCTCCTATTAAATCCTCTGGGCCTTATACACTTTTAAACTGAGAAATCCTTTAATAATTTTATCTATTTGTATATGAATATTAGCCAAAGTATGCTTTCCAACTGTAATTGGGTCAATTTTGGTATCCTGCATTTTTCTGACCAATTAGTCATTATTGAATTTGATTTCTCTAATTTTCATTTGCATAGATGTCTGTCAAATTTTTTATAATTTAGAAAAAATACTTCTGTCTGTGTTATTTTCCTTTTGCCATTTGTTATCTTGAGTAATATATTTGCATTTTTTCCTTTTAATTTTATCAGACTAGCTAGTGGTTTGTTATTTTCCATAAAAAAAAATTTAGTTTATGAATACCCTCTACTCTCATTAATTCCTGCTTTCTTCTTCTCATTCTGTTTTGTGTATAGTCCCTCCTTATCACTGGTTTCACTTTCTGCAGTTTCAGTTAATCACTGTCAACCAATTACTGTCAACTGCTGTTCAAAATATTAAATGAAAAATTCCAGAGATAAACAGTTCTTAAGTTTTAAATTGTGTGCTGTTCTGAGTAGCATGATGAAGTCTCATCAATACTGCTCTGTCCCACCTGAGATGAATCATCCCTTTGCCTAGTGTATCCATGTTGTATACACCTGTGGTCCCCAGCCTCCAGGCTGTGACCTGTACCAGGCTGCAGTCTGTTAGGAATCAGCCGCATAGGCTCCAGCACCCCAGTCTGTGGAAATATTGTCTTCCATGAACCTTAGAAACCAGGCCATACAGCAGGAGGTGACCCTGAGTGTACAGGGAGTGAGTGAAGCTTCATTTGTATTTACAGCTGCTCCCCATCGCTGACATCACCTCCTGAACTCTGTTTGCCCCTCACCCCAACTCCCAACCCCAGTCCATGGAAAAATTGTCTTCCATGAAACTGGTCCCTGGTGCCAAAATGGTTGGGGACTGCTGGCACACACTACCGGCCTATTAGTCACGTAGTGGCCATCTTGGTCATAAGATCCACTGCCATGCTATTCCAGTTCTTGTGTTCAAGTAACCCTTATTTTACTCAATAATGTCACCAAAATGCAAGAGTGGTGATGCTGGCAATTTGGATATGCCAAAGAGAAGTGATTGAGTGCTTTCTTCAAGTAAAAAAAGTGAAAATTCTTAACTTAATAAGAAAAAAAAAAGTCATATGCTAAGGTTGCTGAGATCTATAGTAAGGACAAACCTATCAGTGAAAATGTGAAGTAGAAAAAAGAAATTCATTCTAGTGTTGCTGTCACACCTCAAAATACATATGTTACAACTACAGAGAATAATGTTATAGCCAAAGAGCATAATATGTGTTAAGAAGGAAAATGCATTAAATTTGTCAGTGGAAGACATGGACAGAAACATGTTCTAACTGATGGCAATTGGGTTCAGTGCTATCCTTAGTTTCAGTCATCCACTTGGTACATGTCCCTGCAGAAAAGAGGGTGTGGGGTGGCTACTAAATATTCTTTTAATTTACTTTCTTAGTAACATTCTTTCACTAGTTTTCTGAGCTCCAAAATTAAGTAATTTATTTTCATTCTTTATTTTTATAAAAATGTTTAGTGCTAATCACTGCTTTAAATATACCCTCCATACACTGCTGGTTGGACTACAAACTAGTATAACATCTGTGGAAAGTAATATGGAGATACCTCAAAGAGCGACAAGTAGAACTACCATTTGATCCAGCATTCCCATTACTGGGCATCTACCAAAAAGAACAAAAGACATTTTATAAAAAAGACATCTGCACTAGAACGTTTACAGCAGCACAATTCACAGTTGCAAAGATGTGGAAACAAACCAAGTGCCCATCAATACATGAGTGGATTAATAAAATGTGGTATACGTATACCATGGAGTTCTACTCAGTCACAAAAAACAATGGTGATCTAGTACCTTTTGTATTATCCTGGATAGAGCTGGAACCCATTCTACTAAGTGAAGTATCACAAGAATGGAAAAATAAGCACCACATTTACTCACCATGGAATTGGTATTAACTTATCAACACTTAAATGCACATATAGCAATAACATTCATTGGGTGTTGGGCAGATGGGAGGGGGAGGAGGGAATGAATATATACAGCCCTATTGAGTGCGATGCCTACCGTCTAGGGAATGGACACTCTTGAAGCCCTGACTTCGGTGAGGCAAAAGCAATATACATAAACATGTGTACCCCTGTAATATGCTGAAATAAAAAATAAATAAATACATAAATATACCCCATAGATTCAGTATTTTTATTGTCATGTTTTTTAAAAATTCTGAAATTTACGTTTATATTTCCTCTTTTACTTAAGAGCTATTTAATTTTAAAAAATTAAATTTACAGGTAGAAGGGCTTTTATATTTTCTATTTTTACTAGTAATTCCCAGTTTTATTGTATTTTGATCAGGTGTGTACTTTGTAATACTTCTACATTATGAAAATTTGTGATGTTTTGTTACCTAAAATATAATTAATATTTTTGGTTGTGTCATGGGCACTTGAGAAGCATGAATAATTTATTTTCAGCATGTAGTGTTAGCTGTATATCCATAAAATCAATCTTATCAATTTTTTTAGGTCTTCTATTGCCTTTTTTTGTCTACCTGGTCTCTATTTGTGGAGTACAATCTGATTTTATGATACACATATATATTGTGAAATGATTAAATCAGAGTGATTAACATATCTATCACCTCACATACTGATCACTTCTTTGTAGTGAGAACATGAAAAATCTATTGTTAGCAATTTTGAAATATACATTATTGTGAACTGTAATCACTATGCTACAGATGTATTCTGACATCTGGACAGATGCATCATGTACAGTGTAAGGGATCACTGGAACTTATTTTTCCTAACTGAACTTTGTATCCTTTTAGTAACTGAACTTTGTACCTTTTGCTTGCAGCTTTTTTTTTTTCCCTCAAGATTGCTTTGGCTATCTATTCAAGTCTTTTGTGGTCCCATATGAATATTAGAATTGTTTTTTCTATTTCTGTGAAGTATGACATCAGAAGTTTGATAAGAATTGCATTGAATCTCTATATTGTTTTGGCATCTATAAAAGTTTACATTTTTGTTTTCTTTAGTTATAATTTTTTTTTTTTTGAGGCAGAGTCTCACTCTTTTGCCCGGGCTAGAGTGCCATGGCATCCTAGCTCACAGCAACCTCAAACTCCTGGGCTTGAGCAATCCTTCTGTCTCAGCCTCCTGAGTAGCTGGGACTACAGGCATGAGCCACCATGCCCGGCTAATATTTTCTATATATTTTTAGTTGTCTGATTAATTTCTTTCTGTTTTTAGTAGAGACGGGGTCTCACTCTTGCTCAGACTGGTTTCGAACTTCTGAGCTCAAACAATCCACCCGCCTCAGCCTCCCAGAGTGCTAGGATTACAGGCGTGAGCCACCGAGCCTGGCCTTTAGTTATAATTTTAAATAACCTCTGGTCCATATTTTCTTATTTAATCTTTTATTATTTGGCTTATCAGTTTTTATCACTGTATTTTAACACTTCTTATTTCTAATACAATGAACTTATTTGATTTTCCTCCTATCTACTCCCTTATGATTCCATTTTTTAGTTATATTATTTCTACTTTGTTGCAACGTGTAACTTTCATACATTAGTCTTCCAGTGGTGTATTAGTCTTCCTTCCTTTTCCATCTTTGTTTTAGTCTTAGATGTCTATCTTATATTTTAGAAAATACATTTTCATTGTACTTTGTACAAATACTTGTATTTTCTCTGTCCATTTGCTGAAATGTTTTCACTTGTTTTTTAGTTTTTTGGTAGATTAAGCTCATCCTCTAGTAGCAGTAGTAGTAGTTTCCTCAAGAAGGGCTTATGAGTATGGAATCAATCTCTTTCTCATCTTCTCTCTTTTTACTTGTAACTTGGTTTAAGAGGAAAGTGGATTGTTTGTCTTGTAAAAACATGTTTACCATTGGATTTTAATGATCTCACACCCATGGTGGTGGAACTCAACATGTCCTCTCTTCTGTGTTTCCTGTAAATTGAGACTTGAATTGAAATTCTTGGTTATATTCAGGTCCATTTAAAAAAAAATGGGCCTCTGTTTGATATTCATCAGCCAATCACAGGTGATGATGCTATGCTTGAATATGGACCTTCCAAAATAGTTTTATGGTAATTTTTCTGAGAATACCTAACTATTTATTGAGTAATGAATGAATAAATAAACACTATGTAAGTCTGATATTATGACTATTTTTGAGTATCTGTTATGCTCTAGGTCCTGTTCTTCTATCTCATTTAAGTTAGTATGAACTCAGGGACAGAGAGGTTAAATAACCAGCCCTTGGTAATGAGATCTGTAGGAAAGAACCCAGAACTTAAAACGTGTTGGCTTTATGATAAAACAAGACACTTAATCACTATGCCATATTGTTCTTCACATTTAATAGTCATAGTCATGTCACACTTAGGTTTCTTATTCACTTACTCTCTACCCAATTTTCAGGATATAAAATTTTGAAGATTAGGAAAAATATTGTGATTTTCTAACTCTAAGATATTAGTAGCTGGATCCTTTCCAAATAAGAATAATCTCTCTCCATTTTAGGGAAAATGCATTAAAAACAAAACCAAAAAAACAGGGAACATAATTCAGTGGGAATTTCTTAAATCTCAGGAAGAGTCTCAGGCATGCTAGTGGAATGGAGGTTAGAAAGAGAGTTAGTCTCTAGGTAAGGTGTCAAAAGTTGAAAATCAAGACTTAGGAGAATCACAACATGTTTAATTTATATCTTTGAAGTTCAAGAAATGATCTAATCCTTGTATCATGGTAGAAATTCACTTCTATCACTGACTTTAAGGGAGAATAAATAAGAAAAAATTTATTTTATTTCTAGAAGCTTATAATACATAAATGAGAGTGCAGGCTCAATCAGATGACTGGAGGATGTTACTGTCCAGTGACAAGGCCTTGACTATGGAAAGACTTAAATATACATGAAATCAAAGGGTAAAGTTAGCCTCAGAGTTCCATAGTGACTTTGATGAGAGATGGCAAACCCAACAGCAGTTGGCATGCACCAGATGTGATCAGTTCAAATAATTGTTCATTAACTACCTTTTCAGTGTCTACAGAAGATGGGGGGAGATTTCTTTTGACACCTATAGACACATTGGCTGATATGAAAACTGGTATAAGTCTCATGACAGTTTCCAAAAAGCAAATAAATGTTCTTAGAAATGAACAAAAAAGGTCATTATTCCATATGAGCATCTTGCTGGTTGAAAAAGCCTGTCTTTTTCAGATTGGTTTATTCAGTGAAATTGTAATCTATAATCATCTAGGATGCAAAACACCTGAGGGTTTCTGTTTATTCATAGGTTCAATTCTGGGATTTTAATTATATATGTTTCACATGAAATAAAATTATGGTGAATTTATCATACATTTTTTTAAATTATGACCACAGAAATGAAAAAAAAATGATTCTTCCTTAATTCAATCAGTTTCAGAAAATATCCTAAAATTGATTGCCTTGGGTTCGACTTTGGAGAAGTCATTAAGAAAAACAGGGGAGTGGGGAAACAAATCAAGGGCCGTCTTTGAGTTCTAGAGAAGTAGAGCTGTCATCCAGGAAAAGAAGGAAAGGAAGCTATTTTCTTTGATGCTTTTAGGTATTTCTCTTTTGCAACTATAATGTGTGTTTGCAGTGTGAATAGAAAAGAAAACTGTCCCATTGCTTTTGATAAAATTTGATGTAAATTGGTGGGCCTTATAAAAATTTATCATGCATATGCACCAAAAGTTTAATGAGTTATACTAGAAAATGTAACAATAAAAAATAAAAGAACTGTGTTCAGAGATCTGATTTGCTTATTAATTTTCCACATTTCTTGAAGAAACCAGTGTAAGAAATTACCTCTAATTTTGCCTTTTTGGAACAAATTATTGTTTCTTCATGGCACATAAGTGGAATTTGAATTGGGATCCAAGAAATTTCATAAAATTCTTAAGTTTATGTGGTTTAGGAAAATTGATTAAAGTTCAAGGTATAGAGCTCTAAAAATATCATAACCTTGAGATTTTATGACATTGTGTGTTCCTTTTAGATCACATGAAAAAGGAATAGTAGATAATGACATACTTAAATGGGGTTAAACAACTGATGAAAAAAGGATCAAAGTACCCAAACAAATGTTAGTTAAATTAAACTATGCTGCTGCTACCACAGTCCATTACTTGATATAGCCAAAATAACAATAAAAAAATTAAAAACAATAAAAATGGAACTAAATATATCAAAATATCATATTAGAAGAAAACGGAGTTTTATTCAATCAGAAAAGAATGAAAGCTACAATTTTTTTAAGATTAAACATATTTTTATCTCATTTCTGACTCATATCTCATTTTTTCTTCTATTTTATTACTATTGAATCATTTAACTTTGCAATTTGGATCTTATATACTGCTTACTCAAGCATGGTTTTGAAGTTCCTCAACTCCAAACTTCAGTTAAATTATACTTAATCATGATTGTATATTGACTGCTAAGAAAATAGATACACATATGAGACCCGAACTGATTCGAATTATGAAATACATATATTTCTTGTCTGTTGAGAGTCTTTACCTATCTCTAAGTAGTGTTCATGAAATTATTAATAAATTCATCCTTAAACCTTCCTAATTGCTTCTGCTCTGTGCATTCACCCCGGTTCTCTTTTAAGTCTGCAGTGACACTATAGTTGATGTAAAAATTCCTCAACCCGTGCTTGTTGATCAGTCTTTTTGAGCTGCCTTTAGATTTCACTCACCCTTTCTTGGTTAGATATTCTTGAGGCTTTAGTAGGTTTTTCTTCTTCCCAAGTTTTGTACATGTGAAATCATGATAGACCTCAGGCCTAGAACAAAGTGGGCTATCATTATGATGGCTAATGTTTCTTTTTTTCTTTTTTCTTTCTTTCTTTCTTTCTTTCTTTCTTTCTTTCTTTCTTTCTTTCTTTCTTTTCTTTTCTTTTCTTTTTTTTTTTGGTAGATTCTAAAGTCTGCAATGGATAAAAAGCCTTGCAACCAATTTGGTGTGCTGTTATGGAGTTTCATTCTGTATCTTTGTTTTCATTGTATCAGGTCATCTGGCTCTCAAATGTCTGATTTTATGTCATCATTATACAGCAATGTGAACCCACCATTAGGATGGTAGATATAATCTAATCTACTCTTTTTGTATTAAAATAATAAGGAAACTATCACTTAGCATTCATATCACGTTGTAAATTACCATATCTTCTATGTACCATATTATTTTATTTCAGCTTCAAAGAATACTGTGAAGCCAGAAGGGTATCATGGTTAGCCATTCTTTATATCATTTGATTGGTAAGAACACTGGAATTTAAAGATGCAAATTGATATGCTCACAGTCAGCCATCCAAGAAGCAGCAGAAGTAGGACTTCATTCAACTTCAGAGTTTTAGCCTCTGGGCTAGGGTTGTTTTTGCTACAACATTCATCCTCCTGGATTATCAGCCCCATAATCCTCTGAGAAACACTACAATTACCTTCTGTTCACATTACTGAGGCTTAGGTTTTTGCAATTGAGGAATAGAAATAATTGAAAGATATGAAAATTGATCCAGCCTGAGTTCATGGGCTGAGATTTTGGCATTGGAATAAATCAAAACTCTTTGGCAGGAGATTAGGGAAACTTGAAGCAAACAGCCAGGGGGAAGAGAACAAATAGATTAAGCAAACACTCTCATAATGCAAATTCCCTTTTGATAACAGTCCACATGTTAGTTATGAACACTTATTCAAATCCCATATTCTTTGTCAAGTAATTTGAGAGATATGGCTAGAAGGAACATGTGAGGTCAAATAAATCAATTAAAACTATATATATTGTGAGGGAATTTCTAAATGCTATTTGGTAGGAACTGTGAGTTTTAAAATTAATTGATTAGTTAATTAATCCCTAGCCATAATAGTAATTATTGCAGATGAACTAGATAAGCATGTGTTTGTGTGTGTGTATGTGGCAGGGGAAGAGAGGGGAGAGATGGGGAGAGAGAGAGAGACAGACAGAAAGGCATGAGTCTTAAGAAATCAAGGGAGTTACATTGGCAGATGGCATCACTTCAGAAATTAAATTATCCTTTAAGATTTCCCATCCTTATGTTCTTCTTGCACTGATAATGCAACCAAGGTCCACAGAGTTAAAGGTCCACAGAGAAAAATTACAGACATGTCACTGGCAGACATAGAACTGGAATTCCAGTCTTTTCAATTCCCTTCCTTGCTTTTTCTATACTATCATGTTGCCTGTATATGTGACACCTTCAGAGAAATCTTCAAAAACAAAAGAACTACTGCAAACCTATATCACCCAATAGATAAATTAATTTATTAATTAAAAATTGCTTATTGAGTGCTGTGGAAAATTAATAGATGAGAAGCCCACCCGAACGAGAAGAAGCAAAGGCTATTTATTCAGAGCTTGCTATAGTGAAGGAATCAGCTACCATCACTTGCATTTTGGAAGAGACTCAAAGACAAGCAAAGTAGTGAGAAAGCTTTATAGCGAAAAAACAAAAAGACTTTCGAATATGATTGACAGCTTTTCACATACAGAAGCTGTGTACAGGCTGACTAGAAGTAGGGCATTTGATGTGACCGGTTAGGGGTGCATATTTCCCTTTCTTCAATTGGTCCTAAATTAGAAGTGGGACAAATATTAGGAAAACTGTCAGTTATTAATCAGACTCTGGCCATTGGAGATGACTGATATGTAAGTTATTTTTCAGCTTCACAACTGGTTGCTACAGATAATGATCTTTCTGGTATGGACTATAAATAGTAGGTTGGCTTCCTATATTGATTGCTGCAGATTGTGGGGCAGATTTCCATTTTTGTATCTAATCTGAGCATTGACCATTTGTATATTCAGACTCTTAGTCCATCTTTCTAAATAGTCTCTCCTTTGTGAGAAGTTGACCAATTCTGAGAAAGCTGGAGATCCATATCTCACTCAGAGATTATTTAGTCATCTTTATAGTCAACTATACTGATTGTATTGTAAATTGTCTTGACTTTTTTGTTGTAACATCATCATAGTGAGTATCTGATGAGAGTGGCTGCATAGAAGCATTCAAGACTGTGGATAGAATGCTACCGATCAGCATCATGAACACTATGATAGAGCTAGGAACAGTTAATAGCCCTGGTAATATGCTTTGAACCCCATTTGTCAAAACCAGGCTAAAAAAAGAAATTCCATAGGCCATAATGATCACATTCAAAAAGCCAAATAGCTTTTTTCCTTAAGGCAATGCACAGCCTATTTTATCTTGCTATTTATTGCACGATAAACCAACAAGAATTCTAGAGCAATGCAATTGTCCGTAACTACTAGTGACAATGAGTTGAAATTGATCTATATTCCGTATAGGAGAGAGGTTGTGTTATTAGTAACTTCTGCCAGGTCAGTGATAAGTTTCCTACAGTCATTTCTATTTGTGATTCCTAGCAGTTGGAATACCACTCTGATAATTTTCATAAGCAATGACTCAGTAATTCCACAAGGTACTATGTCTGAATAACCAAAAGTGACAGTATTTTGGAGCTCATGTCTGAACTGGAATTTCTAGTGTTGGTGATTTTTGTAATTAAAATTAGGGCTTCCGTGTACAGACAAGTTTCAGCATTTTCCTATGTATTTCTAAAATACGTGAGATATTAATCTGAGGCAAACAGACCAGGCATTCTGGCCACAAAGGAAATAATGTCCAATAGGGACACATGGAGATCCAGAAAAAAGGAGTTATTCACAACCTGAGGTCAAAACCTTGGCTTTATATTACCTGGGTTATATATATGGATCTCTATTAGTCTCTTCCAGGTGTTACCTAGTCTATTACAATATGAAGGTTGTTAAATTCAAGCTGAGAATTTTACCCAGAGTCTGATCAATAGATGGTAATAATTGGTCATTTTCCTGGCATCCAGGAACACTATCAAAGTTCTAGGTTAATGTACTTAAGGTCAATTGTCCATGTATGTACAAATGGAAAGAACATCAAGTGTTATTTTGTGTGGTTTCAGTTGATAAAACTGGGATTGTCCAGAGGTTTTTATCACAGGGAGCTGGTGATAGATGGAAGAGCCAGCAGTCCATATGACTGAAGAAAGTGATTACTCTTTGGAATAATATAAAGATAGCTTTACAATGAGTATGTTCTGACTTAACAATTTTAATAAGGAAAGAAAAAAAAAGAGAAAAAAATAGCCATTATGGGTAGACAACAACATGCAGTCTGTATGAAATGGGAAGAATAATTATTACAAGTAAATGGGTTTAAAAAAAAAAGAATTAGATAGGAGTCTGAGTCTAACATTTTAGGGGGAAGCTGTCCACTATCCATCATCATTGGCTTATATCATCAGCTTGGTCAGCTCTTTGCTTCTGGAGATAAGATGCTTCTGGAGATAAGATGCTTCTGGAGGGTTCCTGAGAATCTTCAGTTTGAAGCTCTTTATCGTAATAGTCTTTCAGTTGTGTGGAATTCAAAATTGTTTCTTTAATTGTGAAACATGAATCTAAGGGCTAGCTCACCACAGTTTCACTGCTGTATATTTTATTAACAACACCTGATAAGGTCCCTTTCAATGATGTCCTATAGAAGTTTGTCCAATAGACAAAATCTCCTAGTTGAAGAACATGAAGAGACTGCTTAGAAAGATGTTGTGGAAGGGTGCTTTTAACTTGTTGGTGATAAGACTAGTTACAGATATGCGTCCTGGAAAAATGGTGCCATCTCAACATGAAGTAGGACAGAGTCTAGGATCAGAGATAAAACCTCTAGACTCAGGGGCCTTCATGTTACCAACTCATAGGAGAATAAATGATTTGTCCCCAAGCGAGTTAACCACATGGCCATAAGGACTAGTGAACATAAGTTTGGCCAAGAGAGCTCAAGGGTTTCTGAAAGTTCTGCTAATTTTAAGAATTTCATTGGTCTTTTAAAATTTTCCAAAGGATTAGGTATAATAAAAGTGTAGTTTTTGATTAATGTGTAATACATCATAGCATTATTTTATAGTGGTTTCCAGAAAGTGTGTGCCTTGAACATCTAAGATAAAAGCTGAGATGTCCTAGGTTGCGAATGCAAAATAGAGCAACTTTTCAGTGATTGTATGGCCTGGAGCTTTGTGTCAAGGAAATGTCCCGACCTATGCTGAAAATAGACATACAATAACTAAAGCATATTGCAATCCAGTGGAAGGTAGATATGATGATTAATTTTTTGTGTGAACATGATTGGCATAAGAGGTGCCCAGATAGCTGGTAAAATATTATTTCTGGGTATGTCTGTGAGGGCATTTTTAGAATAGATTAGCATTTGAATCAGTAGACTGAAAAAAGAAGATCTGCCCTCACCGACATGGGTAGGCATTATCCAGTCCATTAAAAGTATGCCCAAACAGAATAAAGAGACAGGGGATGGGTAAATTTCCTCTTTCTTCTTGAGGTGGGACCTTGATATTCTCCTGAACTTGGGCAATGGGGTTCCTGTTTTTTGTGCTTCAAACTCCATTTCTTACACCAGCTATCCCCCTGGGTCTCAGGTTTTCAGCCTTGGACTGGAAATTACACCATTGGTTGTCCTGGGTCCCAGGCCTTTGGACTTGAACTGAACTATACAACTGACTTTTCTCACTCTCTAGCTTTCAGAAGGCATATCATGGCACTTCTTGGGCTCCATAATTGGTAATCCAATGCCCATATTTCCTGTTATGTACCTACAAATATCCTATTGGTTCTGTTCATCTGGAGAACTCTGACTGATACAGTGAATATTGGACAAAGTCCATATGATGATTTTCGAATGGCCCATGAGGCTGTGGTTCTTGGTCATGTTCCACTTTTATAATTTTTTCAGGATTACATTGTTCATAGGTGACAAATGACCCCATAATTACCTCAGCTGTCTTTAAAAAGTTTCCTCATCAATGTCAATTTAAGATATTGATCACATTGCCTATTCCATGATGAATAGTTTCTTGGACAAACTTAATGAATATTCACTTGCAATCATACTGTGCCATCAAGCTGTCATTATGATAGTGTCAGAGATAATGTTTGTAGAGTGCAGCCTCTTCAAATCCAGAGGCTATATTGATGCTTTAGAATGGCCTCTTTAAATGCCTTCAGAGATTTATCTTTTGAGAGTTTATGTGGGATTATAATCTTGGTTGAAATGATTTTTTTTTTCATAATGATATGCTGCGGGATGTCTTAGGTTCCATGTTGTCTCTTTCATGGGCCACAACCTTTATAATAGCTATCTCCCTAGAATTAGCAATGCACTTAAATGTTCCTTAACTTGTCCACTTCTGACAAGAATTTCAGCAGAGGTAAGAAACTCCTCCTGTTTCTAAAGCAACCCAAAGTTATGGAATAGTCAAAAAGCACAACGTCTATCTGTATGTTTACTCTCTTGTCTTTGGCTAGTCGGCAAACTCTAGTAAGTGTAATAAGTTCTGCCACCTTGGGTGATTTTACCAGGGGCAGAAGATTGTAATGTAAAAAAGAGGTTGGGATAGTGATAGCATATCCTGCCTGATAACCTCTGTCTGATCTAATGATCCAGCAACAATCTTAGATCAGGGTTTCATTACGAGTCTCTAATAAATCAAAGGGAGGCACAGAGAGTTCCCTAACTAAGATAATACAATCATGAGGCTCCACTTATTCTGGTCTGGGCAGGAACATGGTGGAATTTGGGATGTTGTGGTGGTGAATAGTATGGTGAGAAGTAAGGGAATCTCATAAGAGAGTAATTGGCTGGCCGAAAAGTTTTGTATTTTCTGAGTCAGCTGCAATGTCTGCACTACATGAGACACCAAGAGGTCAAATGGGGAACTTAGAAATAGTTTACCAAAATCTTAGTAAGTTTCGCAGTAGCAGCTGTTGCCTTAAGACAGGAGGATAATCCTTAGCAACTATGTCAAAAGAAGGCTACATTAAGTGAAGGGTTTTTGATGATTCCCATAAAGCTGAGTTAAAATACCGAGGGCTTGTTCAGATCACTCATGCACAAATATATGATATAGCTATTTGTAGTTAGAGATACTGTCATGGTTAATTTTGTGTCAACTTAAAAACTTATGTGTCATGGGATATTCAGGTATTTGATCAAACATTGTTTGGGATATTTCTGTGAGGGTGATTTTGAAGGAGATGAACACTTACATTAGTAGACTGAATGAGATTGTTCTCCATAATGTGGGTGGGCCTCATCCAATCACTTGGAGGCCTAAACAGAACAAAAGCTTGAGACTCCCCCAAATAAGATAGAATTCTCCTGCACGACAGCCTTCAGACTGGAACGTCACCTCTTCTTGCCTCATAACCTTCAAACTGGGAGATTGGCTCTTTCTGGTTCTACAACAGTTCCAGCATCTGGACTCAAAATGGGATATCAATTCTGTAGATTTTGTCTTTTCCGTAATCCTGTGAGCCAATTCTTTATAATACATTAATATCTTTTTCTCTCTCTCTGTCTCTCTCTCTCTTTATATATATGTGTGTATGTGTGTACACACACACACACACATGCACACATTACTGGTTACGTTTTTCTGGAGAACCCTCATTAATACAAATGCATAAGGAAGGGAGGCTATTGAAAGCCTACTTCAGGTTACAGAGGTATGTCCATGTTTGGGCTTTCAGAGAAGAGGGTGTATTACCCTGACTTAGTCAATTTGTTAAGAGATGTTGCAATCAGAAAAAGAAATGTATGCTTTTGTCTGCAATATTCAGTTAAATCTAGGGATCCTCTAAATTGTCATTTCGTGAGGGGTCTAGGATAAGTTTGGGTAGGTTTAAATTTATACAAAGAGAGTATTTTTTTCCCTCTTACATAGATCATGCCCTAAATAATGTGGTTTCCCAAAGTTGCAATTTATCTTTGAAATTTCATGTCTTTCTTCCTGCTACTGCTGAGATCAAGTAAATGAAATCATTTTACAGGTTTCTTTATTCTCTGAATGAAGAAGAAGATTACCCATTGCATCAGAAATGAATCACAATAGAAATTTATTTTTTGATACCCCAATCTTAGCTCTACAAAAGAAATTTAGAACTTTACATCTTGATTGATGTAAAAGTAAGATCTAGCAAAAAATTGAGGAGGCTTCAGTGAACCTCTGGGGCATGATTGTTCAGGTATATTGTTGTCACTCCCAAGTAAAAGCAAAAGGTATTGACTCTAAGTTCTAGAGACATACTAAAAAAGACAAAGCAAAGATGCGCTGCAGTGAGGCAAGTGGCTTCAGGAGGAATTGAAAACAAGATGGTATTTGGGTTAGGTACTATTGGGAAGTAAGAGATGATGACATTCTTGTTGGCCCAGTTGTCTTGAACAAATTCATATCCTCATCCATTTGTGTGTGTGTGTGTGTGTGTGTGTGTGTGTGTGTTTTATTGGGAGGATGGGAGTGCTATGAGGACTAGTGAGGGATATAAGAAGATACTTAGATAGAAATTCTTCAACTACAGGTTGGAGCCCTTATTTTTTTCTGGCTTCAAGAAATATTGAAGAAGTTTGGGTTACAGTTTGGAAGGAGCTGTCTAAACTTATATAGATTTTCTTCAAATATTTTGCCTATGTTAGTGTCATTTTTAGCCCACAGAGTGCCATGTACAATGTTAAGATTCTTATCTGGGGTTTGTGTTAAGTATAATGGAGAGGTCAAAGGTATATCCCTATTTATCTGTTGTAAATAGAGGAGTCTTCTGGAACTTCAAAAAAATAGTCTTTCATGTTAATATCATAACTCTGTCTGCAAAGTAAGTCTCTCCCTATTAAATATAAAGAAATTGCATCGTAAATCAGGGAAAGAATGTGTTTCAGTGAAGGGCCTGAGGGCTATGATTAAGGAATGAGAGGCAGGAAAAATCTGCGGGTTATTTTAAATACCTGTGACCTGTACAGTAGGTTAACTGCAAGGAAGAAGTTGAGCAAAGTTGTCAGGGTTTAATATAGAAAGAGTAGCACCTGTATCTACTAGAAACTGATAGGGGTTATCATCCATATTTATGGTTAATTAACCTTGAATGTTTAAACTTATGGTAGGATATTGAGTGTTTTTTTTCCCCCCATATCCTCAGAGCATCCTCATTGATGTGAACTGAGAGATTTTTCTTTGTTTTGGTTTTTCTTTCACGAGATGGAAAAATATTTTTCCAATGCTTCCTCTGTTTACAATTATCTACAAGTGGCCTTGTCAGTAGGTAGTGGGTTGGGAAGTAGACCACCTAGCTGTTTAATCTGTGAGGCCATTTGTTTACTTTGGGTCCTTTCTCCTTTGTTTTTTGTTTTGTTTTGTTTTTAAACTTTTATTATTGATGCATAATAGTTGACATGTCTTGAGAGCACATGTGATATTTTTATACTATAAAGTCCTTTCAAAACGTACAGACAGGTGTAGTTCAGCTAAAGGGGCTATCTTTAATTCTAATCACTGTTTGTTAGTTAAGTCTCCAATTTTGGGTTTAACTCTATTTACAATAAGAGATGAAAGGGTCACTGATACATCAGAAGCTTTTTAACCCCAACTATTTTCAAAAATTATTTTCTAGTCTATTCCAAAAATATATAGTTTCACCTTTTTGTCTGTTTGTGTGCATGTGTGATTGAATTATGGGCCAATTGATTTTTATTGGAAATATCTCAAGTATGGTTTTTAGGAGACTTTGATCTACTCTTTTATTCTTTTTTTGACTCTCAAATTTATTACAGAAAGTGGGAGATTGTAGGTTATTTTTTGGGTCAGTCTAATCAGATTTTGACACTAGGATTTAGCATCTGAAGTTTTGGCCAACATTTATAAAAGTTGATATGGGTCAGATAAATCCTGGCTCACATATACTCAAAAGAATTCAAAATTATTCTGTGAATGTTTGCTGGACATGTTTGAGCTTTTAATTCAGCTTGATTCTATGGTTTAAATTCTATATTTGCCTATATGTCTGGCTCATGGGAGGGATAAATTTTTAAAGGAAACTGTTATTTTCAGGTTTTAGGAGAGTTGTTGGGAAAAGGTAGGTGGTTTGGACAAGAGGAACAGGAGAAAAGGATAGACAGAGTTACGGAAGGAGACAGATCAGAAGGATATGGGGGAATAGGGAGGGCTGGATGCAGGAGGCAGTTGGAGGGCAAGGAGCGGGAGAATTTACTAGCAGGATGAATTGAGATTGTTCTTGCTTAAGTTTGTTGAATTGCCCATTTCTTTGGCAAAAAGAATTTTAGCAAAGGAATTTTTATTCAGATTTTTGTTGGAAGGCTTTTGTATACCAATCAAAAAATTAATATATAATCATGGATTCCATAAGCTATGAGCAGAAAAGCACAAGGGGCCTCTGTGAGTACTGCACCTGATCAAAGGCTGAGGTCCATGATGGACAGAGCAGGCTGGGTTTCAGTGGAATCTCCATGATAACTGTGGAAATAAATGAAGACTACCCAAATGAAAACAAATAAGGTCTATTAATTCAGAGCTTGTTATAACATCAGATCATCCACCATTACACACATTTTGCAGAAACTCAAATCAGACAGAGTGAAAGCTTTATAGAGAATAAAAAAAAGGGAAAGATTCAGGTATATCCTGAATGGAGGCTGTTGGCATGGGGACGATCTGGGCCATTATTTCCAAAGGGTCTCTGGAAAAAATGTTTCCATGGCTAAATATGTTATAGATGTGCCCTACCACATGCTATATTGGAGATTCACAATGAGCCTAAGATATTCTAATATTATAAACTCTAAGAAGTCCAGTACTAAAGAAATATTTATTAATCCAGATATTTCCAAATTGTATTCCCTGTAGCCTCCTGCATATCTAAACTTTATTAATGTTCCATGGAAGAAGTTTTAAGAAACCCTTGCGCTAAGTTATTCTGTTTGGTCCTACAAGTAGATAGCATCCCTTCATGTAAGGCAGAAGGTATGCCAGCTGACTAATGGAAAACATGCTGTAATAAGGAAAGATTATATCCTGCTTAGATATTCACCCCTTCCCTAAAAGCTATGTATTCTCAATTGCAAAGTATATTAAGTAGAAGATATATTTTTCATTTTCTATCTGTTTCCTTTTTCTTTTCTTTCTTCCTGCACTACCAAGTCATGATGTCCAGTCATCAACTCATTATTGCCTTTATACTGTTTTTGAAATATCCAGAGCTTCCAATGTTAGCAGCTTATATCTGTTTCATAGGCCATGACAGGGCTGGAGAGTGCCAGATTCTGGAGAATTTTGTATAAATGAAGTATCAAATCTTCAAGTGATCAAGTGGGACTTCTCCAGGCATCTCAAATAATATCTTCCCTTCATGAATGTCTGGGGAAGGGGGTTTCTATGGAAGGTTTTCTTCTTCATTTCAGTTTTGAATTTGTCCTGGGTGTTTTAAAGATGCAACCCCACCTTGGATAGTGCTACAACTTGAGGGTGGACATCCGGCCTTTCTCTTCTATTAATACCTTGGCATATGAGAAGACAGCAAAACAAAAATAAACCATGATAATAAAACAATCCTAAGTTCACTCCTATCTGAGAGACCTATAATGTGCTTGTCTAGATGTAAGCTATCTTAAGGTATTAGTGGCAGCTAAAATGTTAATAGGGTTACTCATTCTATACTTATTGACATTAGTAGGGAGCACTTGGATAAGTGTTGTTTTGTAGGAAAATCAATCTCTAATATAGGCCTTTCAAATACAGACAATCACTGATTTGCAATGGTTCAGCTTATGAATTTTTGACTTTACAGTAATGCAAACAAAAGCAATACACATTCAGTATTCTCCTCCACTTATGTGTGGATGAACTCACTGTAAGTTGAAAATATAATTAAGTCAAAAACACACTTTTGAATTATAATATTTTCAATGTAGGATTGGTTTATTAGGACTTAGTCCCATTGTTATAACCTAGAAGCACCTGTACTAAGGGGAGACAGAGTTAATATGTTGTGATCTGTAGGGAACTGTTCCAATAACCACGTTTATGGCAAATTGACAGCTGTTTATAATAAAATTGTGAGAGTATTCTACAAGGATTATGGGATAGATTCTAAGTTTATAATATAACATTTTATAGTATGGTATATATGTTATTATATTTCTAGCTTATTCCCCCAACAACGACAACAACAAAATCCTGTTTATTTGTTCCTTCTTATGGACTAGATTCACCATTGCTATTGTATGAATGTTTGTGTCCTCCAAAAATTCATATATTGAAACCTTATCAGAAATGTGATCATACTGGGAGGTGGGACCCTTTGGGGGTGATTAGGTCATGAGGGCAAATCCCTCACGGGTGGTCTTAGTGGCCTTATAAAAGAGACCCCAGAGATTGCTTTGCCCCTTCTGCCGTGTGAGGAAAGAGCAAGAAGGTGTCATCTATGAACCAGGAAACATGTCTCAGCAGACACCACATCTGCTGCTGCCTTCATGTTGGACTTTCCAGTCTCCAAAAATGTGAGAAATAAATTTATATTATTTATAAGCCAATCTGTTTATGGTATAATCATATGCTATATAAAGACCTTTCAGTCATCAAGGGACGACATATACTGCAGTGATCCATAAGAGTATAATATCATGTTTTTACTGTATCTTTTCTATTATGTTATAATTGACTACAGTATTCCCTACAATAACATACTGTACAGGTTTATAACCTAGAAGCAATAGATTATACCGTAAAGCCTAGGTGTGTAGTAGGCCATACCATCTATGTTTGTGTAAGTACACTCTTTGATGTTTGTTTGCATGATGACAAAATTGCCTAAAGACACATTTCTTAGAATCTATCCTTATTGTAACATAATGTATGACTATATTTTGTTATAACAGCCTGCGTGAACTATAACAAAAATCTACTTGAGATAAAACAAAAAAAGATTAATACCATAAAATATTTTTGGAAGAGTGCCTAGTTCTGTTTGAAGGAAAACTTCAAGCACACGACTATTTTCTAATTCTACAAGTGGTTGCTAAAATTACTGATCTAAAAAGACCTCCCACTAGGTTCCCAGTTGAGGAAATATTTTTACCAATTTTTGAGAAAGATGAGGAGTTAAATTAAATAGAACTTTAATATCCTCAAATATTGTCCAGCAATTGTGCTTCCCTAGAAAAAGTAATTTGAAATTAATCAGCTATCCTAAAGAGAAAAATAAGAATAAAACAAAACCAAAATGAAAGAACCCAATGTAAAACTAATCAAAAATAAGAGAAATCTCTCCCTAATTACTAATATGTTGGTTGTGGCTATGTTTAAGAGTAGTCTAACATCTAGATATTTGATAATATCATAAGGCTATTTAGTTATTTATTTTTTGAGGCAGGGTCTCAAAACCTATGTCACCCTGGCTAGAGTACAGTGGTGTCATCCAGCTCACTGTAACCTCAAGCTCCCAGGCTCAAGCGATCCTCCTGCCTCAGCCTTCCAAGTAGCTGAGACTAGAGGCATCGTGGCACACTTGTAGTTTTTTGTAGAGATGGGATCTTTCTCCTTGCTCAGATTGGTCTTGAATTCCTGACCTCTAGCAACCCTCCCACTTCAGCCTCCCGGTACGCTAGGATTATAGACATGAACCACTGCACCCAGCCTCAGATGGCTTTTTAATCAAAATATTCTACATAAAAGTAGATATAAAATCAATATTGAAAATCACACATGATCTTACTAGTTAATGCTATAGCATATTCTTCAATAAAGAGCCAGGTTACATTTATGCATCTAGATGGAGCCAGAGATCTCAACTAAAATCTTCAATAGCAATTATAAAATTAGTGCAATTGGATGCCAAGAAAAACTGACCAAGGGATGGAGTGAACACTGAACCACAAGCCCATAAGTAATGGCTAAAAGCCACTTCACTATGAAATCTTGCTTAACTTCTCTCCTCTGGTATTACTTAACACTGTGTTTGCATTTTTTCTATGCATTTTCATTTTTTAATGTTTATATTTGTACATTTCTTTCATCATCTGCTAAATATTTCATATTTTCAGCCATTGTATGAGGTAGATCAGTTAAGAGTCACTGACCCCATTTAATATGTCAAAAGACAGATCCACACATTAGCTTCTCAAGGTGCCATAACAAATAAGTGAATTTCTAAACCAAAATATAGACATGTACTGCATAAGGACATTTTGGTCAATGACAGACTGCATACATGATGGTGATCCTGTAAGATTATAATATCATACTTTTACTATACTCTTTTTATGTTTAGATACACAAATATCATTGTGTTATGATTGTCTACAGTATTCAATACAGTAACATGATGTACAGGTCTGTAGCCTAGAAGCAATAGGCTATACCATACAGTGTAAGTGTGTAATAGACTATACCATCTCAGTTTGTGTAAGTACAAACATCATGTTTGCACAACATACTTGCCTAAGGATGCATTTCTCAGAAAGTATTCCCAATGTTAAGTGATCCATGACTGTAAATGTTACTTGATTCCTAATACAATGGGCTCCTTACCTACCACTTTTTTGTGTAGAAAATAAATAACACAACATTGAGACTGTTGTTTATCCTATTGTCTTGGACAATGAATAATGCTCAGCACTGAGGCTGCTAAAGGTAAATATTGAACATTAACTCAAATCTCATATCCTTTTGAGTCTATAGAGTTTTTAATGTTAACACAGGTATGTCTCCTTTAATTATATAATCCTTAATAATTCACTTGAATTTGCTATCATTTTGAGCACTATGAATCCCTGAGGCCAAAGGTGACCTAATCTCCACATCATTTCAGGGACTAAGTATGTGTAGAAAATTAGGACTGTGCTTCCTGCCGCAGAGGTCATGAGAAAAGAGTAGAGATTTGGCACCAAGCCAGTGCAGGGCACCACAGTCTCTTAGGTCATGGCATTTTTGTTTTATACTCCTACCATGAAGTAAAAACTTTATTATATTATTTTTTGAGAGTACTTCTGCAATTCCAAAATATAAGTTTCTTTATAAATCTCCTATGTTTAAAATTTTTGATGTTTTCCTCTCCAAGGAGAGCACCCTGTTAATGATCTTACTATAACTTTCTCACCTGGTCTCGTACTCCAAATTTTTCCCATAGACAAGCTCTGGTATCCATTCAGAGGAGTTCATGTTTGGCCCATGGGTTTGCAATCCCAATATTCCACAATACTTTTATTTATCTTTGCCTTTTTTCAAATGATCCATGTATCTATTTCATGAGGATTTTCTCCTTTCCCAAGTCTCTGCACAGTAAGCTGATGCAGTTTTGCTCAGTGATTATTTTCTCCGAGTATTCCACAATATTTCCACACACAGAATAATTTTTCCTCTTAGTGGTTCAGTAAATTTTACCTGAGTAAGACTCTAAATTCTTGATGGAGAAGTTAGTGCATTATTTGCCTTTTTCTTTCAGGACTTGAAATAGTGTCTGAAATGAGGAAAAATGAAATATATATTCCTTCAGTGGATTAACTGAATTTTCTGGTTTACCATGAGGTTAGTGTAGCATCTTCAAGTGAAGGGACTTGGTATCCTCTGTAGCTGGCATAGAGTCTGCTTCAAAGGTTAAGATATGAGCTTTAGAGCTAGAGTCCCTAAGTTTAAACTGCGGCTCTGCTGCTACCAGCTGTAGTTTGAATTAATAAATTTCTCTGTGTATCAGTTTCCTCATTTGTAAATTGGACAATATTAATATCTGTGTCATAGGGTACTTGAAAAAGGAAAATTAATCAGTACGTTATAAAATCTTAAACAAATGATTGGTGTTATTATATCTATTGGTATTTTTTATGAATGAATGAATAAATAGACAATATAAATGAAAGAATGCTGTTCTCTTTTTATGGAGTATACCTTACCCTTGCCAAATTATTATCTGTTTGGGAAACCCATCACTCATCAATCAAGGCTCAAATCAAATATGCTTTGCTACGCCAAGGCATTGTTTAATTCTTGTGCTGTACAATACAGTAGCCGCTAAACATATGTGGCTATTTAAATTTAAACATATTAAAATACAAGTAGAACTACCATTTGATGCAGCACTCCCATTATTGGGCATCTACCCAGAAGAAAAAAAGACATTCTATAAAAAAGACATCTGCACTAGAATGTTTATAGCAGCACAATTCACAATTGCAAAGATGTGGAAACAACCAACGTCCCCATCAATACATGAGTGGATTAATAAAATGTGGCATATGTATACCATGGAGTTCTACTCAGCCACAAAAAACAATGCTGATCTAGCACCTCTTGTATTATCCTGGATAGAGGGGAGCCCATTCTACTAAGTGAAGTATCACAAGAATGGAAAACAAGCACAACATGTACTCACCATCGAATTGGTATTAACTGACTTACCTGACCAACACTTAAGTGCACATATAGTAATAACATTCATCAGGTGTTGGGCAGATGGGAGGGGGGGGGGGGGATGGGTATATTCACATCTAATGGATGCAGTCTGGGGGATGGACACGCTTGAAGCTCTGACTTGTGTGGGGCAGAGGTAATATATGTAACGTAAACATTTGTACCCCTCTAAAATGCTGAAATAAAAAAGAATTAAAAATAAATAAAATGTAATTTAAAAATTTAGTTCCTTATTTACACTAGTGACATTTCAGGTGTTCCATAGCTACATGAGACCAGTGATTACTATATTTTATAATATCAATTATAGAACATTTCCATCTTTACAGAAAATTCTATTGGATAGTACTGTACCTAGATAGATTGGAAAATTATTTCAGTGATTATATAGAAACCTTAATAATATGTGTCATTTTGAACTGCATTTATATATATGTACTTACACATTCATATATATTTATGCATTATATACATGTATGTGTTTAAATGATATATACGTATATACTTATGCTTTACACATAAATCTATTTTATATATACACACATACCTATAAAAGAAATAATAGGCTTTGTGTTTTTCATAGTGAGCAAAGCATCTTATTAAATTTATATCTCAGTTTCAAGTAGGTTTCATAATATAGTAAATATCTCAAAATAACTGTTAAGTAAGTGAGCTGGTAAATGAATAATATACATTTTAAACTAAAACAGTAAGGGTTTCTATGGATTTTTAATACTTGTATATAAACCAGCTAATGAGTATAAAATCAAATGCACAGTATGCATTGAAGTGTTATTTTAGTGACATAACCCAGAGTGTATATAAAAAGTTTTACATTGATGACTTATCTCAATGCTATAAAACTACTATATTGCAACTTTCTGCTTTCCATACATCTGTGTAGAACTCATCTCACAGAACAATCTCTTCCTGTGTGGTTCACTCCTTGCCACTATAATTTCCTTTAAAGCCTGTTCCCTGGCCCCCTTGTCCCCAGTGTCAAGAATGAGTACTGGTACCAAGTCAAGCTGATGATGTAGTGATCACAGATACAGAGCAATTACACACAGGTTACTGCAGGAAAAAGAAAGAAGTTATACAAAGTGAAGAAGGAAGCTAAACAAAATGACATAAAGTGAAACTGTGTTCCAGAGAGAAAGTAACAGGTCAGTCTCCACAAGTTGAGAAAGATCCGGAAATCTGAGCACACGCTGCCTTTTCTGTGCTCACTGCTTTGTCAGGCCTTTCCCTTGGCATCATTGGTTGTCATTTCCCACCTTGGGGGTGACTGACAGGTTGGAATTACATAACAGGTTTATAACAGATTACATAACAGGTTTGTTATGTAACAGTTTCCCTTTCTGCACATGTGTCTTCCCCAGAATCCTTTACGGAGACTCCACCCATGTAATGCTAATTAGATGGTAATGAGCCCCAGGTCACTAAGAGCTCCTTACTGTGTATGTTCTCACCAGGGAACAGTTTCTAGCTGCAATTTGGTTCCTAACTACAATTTGGTCCCCCTTCCTTTAGGCTTAGCCACTTCCTTGCCTACCTTGCCACCTGTTTGCCCTCCTCCAGACCTAACATCCTCACCTACGTATTCCATATTTTTATAGAGTCTAAATAGCCTTAAAGCTTGGAGAGTGGCATCTTGATGCTTGACCCACACTGTATATAATCAGTTACTGAAATGCTGGCTCAGAAGAATGAGTGAGAAAGAGGTGAATCTATGTATATAAACCCAAAATGCAGATTACAGTCACAGGGGGCCGTGTTTAGTGAACAGCTAGAGTCTTCATTAAGCTTTCAACATTCCTCCCTGCACAGAAGCAAAGGCTCCGCCTAAGCCAGTCCTCTGATAGCCTCTCAGAGCCTAACTCCCCAAAGGCCCAACCTATTTCCAGGGTAGCATTTTCTTCTCCATTTAAAAATGTCTTGACTTCAAAGAAACAAAAGCAGAGGTCCACTTAGCAATTTATAAGCGTACATCTTACTTGCAACTATTAATTAAGTAATATTCTTGGGAAAAAATAAAGAAGGCTGGAAAATATATCTTTGAACATCTCCTAGAATAGAAACAGATTGAAAGGAATGCTTCTGTTAAACACATCTCCTCAGTATCCTGCCTCATATGTTCAGATGGCATGCTATACTCCAGTTTCCAAATTCTAAATTTCTGAAACAGAATATATTTTTATGCCTTACATTATATTTTTTTTAAGCATCATTTGGAATTTGGGGTATATAGTAAATACTAGTGAATACCCCCCCCAAAAAATATTTGTACTTTATGCATTGAAGTTTCTATAACCTATACTCTGCTTTAAATAAACTAATACTAACATTAATTAATCCTTTTCACATTTCCTTTAGTCTTTCTCTCCTCTTTATTGAAAATATAACTAGCCATCAAAATCCTTCACCATGACTTTGAGATAGGACATTCAAGAATTGTACCATTTAATTGCTTTCCTTTGAAAGAAAATTGAAGCTATAGAATTCTGCTCTAGAGTAATCTAGATATTACATAATTCATTTCATTTTGGAGAATAAAGGAATTAGTGCATTATTTATCAGAATCAGACTCTGGGGGTAGAATAAAATGGAGATTTTATGTTTACAAAAGAAATAGGTGCATTTGCTATAGACATTTTTTAGTGGAATAAATTATGTCAACATAAGCCAATAGTAAATCCATGTGATAAGTGATTTATATTTAACTCTCTCCTTTTATCATACGATAGGATGATATGCAACTTTCCTTTAACCTATACATGTAGAGCACTCCCTTCTCCATGGACCAACATTAATAGGTACCTCAAGGCTCAGACTGCCATACGGACTGTTCTTGGCATCTCCCAGGCAGTCCTTTACCTGGTAGGGCCCCATCCCCTGCACCTATTCACTACATTTTTTTCTGGAGTAACAAGTTTCTATCTGGTAAGCTATCATGTTGGGGCCTGCTCTTTGATTTCAATTTGTATTGAATTCATCTGATTCATCTCAATGCAATAATTTATTATTGATGATATATATGACAATATAATTAATGCTAACAAGTAAAAGAAAGGCAATGATTTATGTGGATTTTCAGAGACTTGAAATATTTAAAAAAAATAAATCTTTTTTGATGGCAATTTGAAATTCTTTACAGGTTAGGGTAATAAGAAAAGCAGAAATATTTTAAGACAGCAAAGAAGAAAAAGCTTGTGAAAGAGTATAGTAGTTCAATGGTATATATATTAATTATCATAATCCACCGACAGTCTGTAGAAGTTATTTTTCATCTGAAGCCACTACTGATTAATGGAATGTTAACCTGGAAATCTTATTTTTGTTTACTGTCTGGTTACCTTAGAGATGCTTTTTCTCTCTTGCCATTGCCATGGAGATAGAGGTAGGCGGCCACAGTTCTCACAACAGTCTAGTTAAGTAGCAATTCATGCATTGGTATTCCAGGGAATAGAAAGCTAGGTGAAGCTCTTCTCTTTCATTCCTCATTCCGTTTTCAAACTTGGCAAAACCCACAGTTAATTCTCTTAAGGACACAGGGAGACAAATAGATTTGGGTTGACCTCTTTCTAAACCATTTGGGAAGTTCTATGGAGAGAGAAGCTAATCATCTGACTTCTGGATATGTTTAGCACCTATTCTTAAAGCCCCACAGGCTTTACTAATTATGAAGGGTAAAAACATCCTGCATTCGATGTATAATCAGGCAAAAAAAAAATCAATAAATAAAACTTTTCTTTCATGCCTATACCTCACCTCTCCCATTTAGAAGGTATCTATTACTATTTTCAAGCCCCTAATTGGTATTGACAGCTTAACTCAGTGTTACACTTTCCTTGTAACAGAAGGTACTCATCCTATTTTCATTGATCTAATTAGCAAATTTACATATTGACAGGCCTAAGAAGACTCTACTTGGAGCATTTCCTTTGCATTTATTTAAATATTGTTCTAACCCCTCAGGCTCTGCCCTTCTGGGTGTGAGCTAGATTTACAATACATTTATGTACCAATTAATGTCAATTTTATGGTCGAAAATGGACCACATATACAAGAGTGGTCCCATAAGATAATAATACCATATTTTTATTGTACCTTTTCTTTGTTTAGATATGTTTGGATACAAAATTCTTACCATTGTATTACAATTGTCTATAGTATTCAATACAGTAACATGCTGTAGAGGTTTATGGCACAGGAGCATTAGGCTATATCATGCAGCCCAGATGTGCAGTGGGTTATAGCTTCTAGGTTTGGGTCAGTACTATATGATGTTTGCACAAGGACAAAATCCCCTAAGGACACATTTCTCAGAATGTATCCATGTAATGAAGCAATGCACAATTGTATTTGCATGTCCTGGCACCCTGTGAAGGTGTTTCAAGTCTTGTTTTTCAGGAATTGGGCATTTGATTTATCCCCCTTTGTAACTCATGTATAATATAGCACTGATGTTCGGTTTGTCTAGTGAGCTGGTACACAATTGATGCTTCTTTCACAAGCCACTTAAACAAAGAAAATTGTATTCTCTCTGTGAAGAATGCCAATTTAAAACAATATGCTTTCAGGTTGCCCTTTGTAGAAAATTACATGAACAGTAAGAGAATGCTAAGCAGATGTGATTATGACTTTTTCCTTAAAAGTTTCACGTAAGTTCTGTCCTAAGAATGCCAGCTAAACAAAATGTAGAAAGCAACTCACATTTACATTAATATTTATTTTGTATGAACCTAAGTACATTCAGAAGAGGAGTTCACAAGGTGTTTCCTTTCAAAGAAAAGAACACATAAGATATACTGTTGTTAGTGCTCCTGAAGTAACAAAGTTTGTTAATCTTGGATATGAAGAATATTCCTTGTGTATGAACTGTAATATAAAAATAAATTTCCAAATCCTTAATTAAGAGTTCAAAAGAGCTATATAAATAGCCAACAGAAAGAGAAAAAAAAAAATCCACATTAAACAAAAATGCAACCGTAAGGAATCCCCTCTTAGATTATGACTATGATTCTATGAACCCATAAATCAGTCTCTAGGGTAAGACTATCAATATTCATTGGCTAGGAGAGAGCTCATTGCTTTTTCCTTCTATCAAGTTGATTGGTCAAGTTTAACGATAATTTAGTAGGCCTCCATCACAGAAGCTGTTTTTTTTTTGTTGTTGTTCATTTGTTTGTTTTTTCCTGTACAGCAAAGGGATTGCATTTTGGAACCCCCAGAGTAGATAGCATATGTGGACCTGCTTTCTTCCATGTGGCCCACCTAGGTGGTAAGAGTGAGCATCTGCCTCACCTTGCAGAAAGGGCTACTTTTTATTTCTTTTTCTTGTTGGTGCTCTCTCTCATTCTTTATTATCTAGGTTACGTTGTTTGTTTATTTTTTGACTTTTCTTTCTTGCCTTTACTGAAGATATCTGGCAGGATCCTCTGATTATTTTTTTTTCCCCTTACTTTACTGATTTTCTTGAAAATCTAATGGTACAAGAATGAGGCATAGAGAAAGTACAGACCTAAGATCCTACCTAATGTTCATCCCAATACATTTTTTACACAGTTTATTTGATCTGGAGTTCAAAGCCTTAGCTGGTTTAGAATTTGAGTTAAAGGTTTAGCTAGTGATTGAACTTGTATTGATGGCATATATTTTGTTAAGAATCTCACAGAGGTATCAATGGATGCCAGAAAACTGGACTAAATTGTTACTACATCTTGCTTATCCAAATTCCTTCTTTCGATATTTTTGCAAGTCCACAAATCAAAGTGTTCCACTGAGCTTTCAATTCCTATTATTAAATTTAGAGAAAGAATTTATATTTACCTATAGGTTAATGATTTCAATTTAATTCTTAGCCCTTTCATAATGGAAAAAGTTACAAAATCATTTTCATAAAGAGTTAACTCAATTCCTTGACAGTTTTATTTGTTCTACTATTTTCTGTCTTTCCTTCTAATATATCATTCTGATAATTCAGAGATTAGACGCACAAAAAGTATTCCATGTTTGAGAACATCATGTTTCCCAAAGATACAATAATACTTCAGCATATAAACAGCTATATTGGCTCAACTACAATATGATGTAATGTTTATTCAGAGAGATATAACTAAGATAACAAAAATTACAAAATTTCAAAATTTTGACTAGTTCATTTCTTTTTGCATGCTTTTGTTCAAAGATATTTTGAAACTATTTTTTAAACCATGCTGTGATTGAGGGATTTCTTATTGAATATAGCTCATTTCAGAAGTGTTATTTTTTCTCATTTTAAACATTCTGCTTTCTTTTAGATGTAGCCACTCACAAAGTTTTGTTGTAAATGAATTATGAAGAGAGAAAGCAAATTAATCACTAAATGTGCAGGGATTTAAATAGTCAAAAGAAGAAAATGTCTAATAAAAATAATGCTTTTCTTTGGTCTTGCAAACAGTTCCAAGAAACTTTGTGTTCTGTGCATTAACCTACCATGCTTCTAATTTTTAAAACTGATGAATAAATATTGGAATATTTATACCTTTAAATGTATATGTAAGTATATGGGTATGTTTGAAATATTATCCTATTTTAATACTTGTATATATAACAAAGGATAAACAATCTATTTAATTTATTTTACACAGTACAAGATATTTGAAGAATAATGGTGCAACCTAACCAGATGTGCAGGTTTATTTCCCTGATGAATTTCAGGGCAAGGAATTTTCACCACCATTCTAACTCTCGTTTGCAAATCATTTATCACTTATGCAAAGCAGTTAAATTAGTCAAGTAGTTGAGAAAATGAAGAATAATCCTAGCTCAATTCTGGAAATTCCTCCTCTTATCTTATCTTAATAGCTTGATGAAGCTATTAAGAATAATTCATTGAATCTCAGTATATGCAAACTGGTTGTTCTCACTCAATAAGCAACATGTAATGTCATCAAAGCATGGACCAAAAAAGTATTTTCTAAATGAACATGTGAGTCCAAAAAATCTTTCAGAAGCATAAACAGAAAGAAATTTAGTTCTAAAATATAAATTCTGGCTTTGTACCAAGAAAATAATATGGATAGACAAAAGCTGATAAAGATACAAAAGTATACTCTTCTGGTATTAAAGAAAACCAAAATTTTTCTCCTCAAAATATTCAGGATTGTTAAGTAAAAAACCATGAAAATGCAAAGGAACTTTCTGCCTCAGCTTCTATTTGCCTGATGGCAGGACATAAATCCTTCCTTGATGGAGACACCACTTGCTTATCATCCCAGAGAAGGCACCAGAAGACACCCAGAGAAATCTCGGAACAGATTTCACTACCTTCCCACATGTTCCCTCCTTTTAAAATACTTGAACTGCCCTTTCCTTTGTCTTGTCCCTATGCTGAGATGTATTGCTCTTTGTTAAAATACTATTCAACAATGCCCTAAACAACTGCTCTGAAGGAGAGATACTTTTGAACTAGACCTCTCCCGTGTCATCAGTACGCTACGTGCCAATAAACTTCTGTTGGTTTTGTTCTTGTTAATCCTGACTTTTGTTTTAAGGTGAGTGTCCCCTCCACCCCCTCCGTGGATGAGGGGACGCCCTGGCGCGGGCCAAGCTGGGACCCATGTTCCAGGCAGGGTCGCGCTGCTCCACCTGTGCTCCCTGCTTGCCCAGCCGATGGCGCAGCACCCCGGGGATCCTGTGTGTCATCGCCGCAGCACAGCCACACCTGACCCCAGAACTCAAGGTGGAGGGTAGGGTGGGTAGGCCGTGGGCAGGCGGAGCCAGGGGGGCCACGGCTTCTCAGACCAGCCACAGGCCGGTTCCGGGATAAGGAACATGGGCCAGCCCCCATTTCCTGCACCTGCCACTGCCCCAGGCTCCAGCCCTGGGCCGCACTTCCATGGTGACGGCGACTCCCAGCCCCCTCCCTCCTGCTGCAGGGGCAAGAGACTCATCTCAGGCTCTCAGACCAGCCACCTATTAAAAGCTGGAGAAGTTTGTCACATTGAATAGGCAATATCCGTTTTTGGAGGATTCTGAAAACTACCCTCTGCCCACTCCAATCACAAGACAAAACAAAACAAATCCACGTACAAACATTCTAACACACCATCAATGACAAAAAATAAAAAAACAAACAAACAAACAAAAAAACCCCACAAACTACAAACATGCCCACAGGCTACTTTCAGAGTATATGCTCATATAATGACTTTGAACATAATAGTGACTAATTTATTTCAAACGGTATGTACTAAATCAGATTAAGATACATTAAGCATAGAACATTTCTCTCCATCTCCAAATACCTTGCTAGGACTTTCTATACATAGACTTTACTATTCTACCAGGAAACTAGGTAGAAAAAAAAATTAAAATTAATTTAATTTTAATATATAGGATGATTATTTCACTTTAGAGAAAATACATATAACTCAGTAGAGTGTTTAAAATATTTAGGTTTACAATGCATGCTGTTGAGTAAAGGAAGAAGAGATCCACTTGCTTGAAAACTATAACTAACATTCCTTCCTATCCTCAAGATTAACAATTCTAGGACCAAGCATATCTTCCTGTTCTTTTTTTAAATAATACAGAGAAAATGCAAAGGTAATTTAGCTACTTGCTCCGGTGAATACTTTCTAATGAAAAATAAGACTATGAACCAAATAAAGAGGCTATTACAAAAACTAATAGCTTGCTTATTAAGACTGTCCTCAAGAACTTCACCTCTTGTGCCCACCAACTCAAAGTTATAATGTCATAAAATTTGCCCCATCCCAATCAGTTCCCCACCATACAAGACCTACTTTCTTAAACTCAGCCAGTCCTTGTGAGTTCTACTAAAATTCTGTCAAGGTCTAATAAACTTAGCTTTGCTTGACCAAAAGGCTTTTCTGGTGATATTTTGGTAAGTTGATGCTTGACGATCCAGGTCCTCAAGGTTGTACCAGTACCCTATTGAGATAATCTTGCTGCCATAGTTCAAGACTCTTGATTTAGAAGAGCTCGTGTCTGTGTTCAGGGCCTTATGCTCTGGAAGGTCTGCCCAAACATAGGATTGAGGTAGGCTATGCAATGGGTCTGAATTCCAATTTCACTGTAAATTCCCAAATGATAGGAATTGTTTATTTGGCTTTGATAAGGACTTTTAAGAAGAAATTTTGAGTTCTCAATTTATTTTGGAAGTTTTCTTATTCTAATAAAAAGTACAGATTACTGGAAATTTGGAAATTTTACTGCTTTTCATTCTAATGAGCTCCTTAAATGAACAATTCTGTGGTTATCAAAATTTCACTAATAGCTACTATAATTCCAAATTATCCTTTGTGAAATTATGGCATAAAGTAAGATAAGTACATTAATTTTAATTTTAGTACAAAAGCATTTAAATCACAGGAGTGTAGTCCAATTTGAGCACACACCTAGCCCAAGATAAAATTAAGAGAGCAGGACAATAGCATCCTGAATGTACTGTTTATGTATGGGCCTCTAAGCTAACATTTAGCCATATCCAACTGCAAGCTCATAAAAGCTACAGTTCACATGAAAGGGGAGGTTTGGAAAAATCTGTCTGAAGAAAACTCTTATGGACAAAATGAGACAATGAGGAAAGTTCTTATAAGTTTTTGATAGATGACCCAGGACAAAATTGTCTAATAAGGATGCCAGTCTGATGAGAATGTCTGCCCTTGTCAGCCCTCAGGGTCAGCTCTGTGTTCATTCTCTTTGCTATGAAATTTCTTTTATATCTTGTGCTTACAAAAAAAATAATCAGGAAAGACAGAAAAATAAACAGTAGCGCTATTAGTACTACCAGGAAACAAAACACACTCTCTTAGCTCTTAATGCTTTCTGGTGATCCTTGGAGTTTCTTAGCTTGTGAGGACATTGAGTCCAAGTTCTGCTTTCATCTTCACATGGTCTTTTTCTCTCTGTGTCCAAATCTCCTTTTCATTTCTCTTATAAAGACACCAGCCACTGCATTTAGGGCTCACTCTAAATCTTGGATCAATTAATCTTGAGATCTCGAATTACATCTATGAGATACTATTTTCAAATAAGTTCACATTCTAAATTTCAGTTAGACATGGATTTTTGGTAGATATTATTTAGCCACTACAAGCTGACAGGTTGTTATACACAGAAACACTAAAGAATTGAAGGGGAGAAAAAGAGCAGCTGTTCAATGCAGGTGTTCCCAGACATAATACAGCACTCTATTTTCATTGTACCTTTAAACTCACAGAAAGAAAATTTCTCTAAATATCACAATGCATTCTTGCAAATCTTTAGTAAATGCTTTATTAAATCAATCTATAAAGACTTCCATTGTTGCACAACCTCTGCCACAGAGTCAACAGACAACTCGATGATGGTCATTTACATCTCCAGGCTTCAGTGTTCTATTGACATGTGCAAAGTTATTGGGCCTAAAACTCTCAAGTATCAGATTGACCAAATAAAAAGCTTAGCCAATCTGCATAATACCATCTAAAACTGGAAGCTGAAATCTAATAGAGACAGGACTTATCTTGTCACTTTGTACTAGTCCTTGTAATGCTCTTACGCTTTCACTCAAGAATTCTCGTGGGAGAGGATAGACAATTTATGACCTCAGGGCCATAAATAAAATAGTCATGCTCTTCTTTTGTGGGGAACAAAACTTGAATAGTATTTATCTTTAGTAAAACATGAGGCTACATACTTTGCAGTAGAAGTCTGTGTTTTGCCTTATTTGCATTCTTTTATATAAAGATATTTAATACCAGTTTACCTTTCCATTCAAATTACAGCCATCTATCTGGGGAATTCTTCCTCTGGGGCATACTATAAAAAATACTCAAATATTTTTTATAAGTCCTTAACCATGATCTTAGGGACTTAAATTTTCCTGTGATTCTATTCTTCTGATAAATAGATTAATTACTTCTCTGTTCTAAAAATAAGATGAGCTCTAATACTTTCGATTAAATTTAACTATTTTCTTTTCTAACTCGGAAAAGCTATAAAGTTTCTAAAGAATTGTTATAATTTTATTAAGACAAATTTCATGAACCAGGACATGGTTTATCTCACAAATATAAATCCTTCACTTCTTAAAGATTATAGATTATCCAAAGTCTTTCTATTCATTTATACTCAAGAAATCTATTCAAATATTCAATGTTCCTATTCAGTTACATAGAAATTGTAGAGATCAGGAATTTGTCACCACTTTTTCTTTTGATCTGATTTCAAAATCCACATTTTCTTATGGCAATATAGCTAGAACTAAACCTTTGGAGACCTTAACCAATTTGATTTTAGGGTATCTCTTAAACTTAATCATTCCTCATACTGTGTAAACCTTGTTACTCATTGAAAATACACATTTTCAGTAAGTAAGCATTTGTAAATTTATAAATTCTGTTACCACATACATGTGGATTTATTGGTATATTATTTTAAATCCTGCTACTCTTCATCTATTAACAGAGGGGACAATTTATAATTGTCTAGTCTCTTTCTAAAAGCTATTTATGCCCTGAACATTTTTACTAGAACCTCACTAGAAAATTCATATTTAATCTTGTTTGTTGATATTTATAAAACAAAGAAGTGTCAGGCAGAATATTACATAAGGAATATTAGCTCTCCCTAGTATGTGGACATTTAACACAGGTGAAATCAGCTTGGATGAAAGAACTCAATGCATTTAGCTGAATTTATTATTAGTTAGGGGGTTGATATATACACTATTAGCCAGTATGCTTCTGAGGCAGTATATGGTTTTTAAAAAAAATTTTTGAAAATAATTTTCTTGATCTCAGAAAAATATTCAATTAAGAATAATTAACAGACTAAAGAACTTTTCAGTATTAAATTGCTTCTAAAGGAGTGACTAGTGTAAACATACAAAAGGCCATACAAAAAAATAATATGGAGATTTAAAAACATGTTCTGCTTAATCAATACACCAGAGATAGCCTCTAAGATACTGGTCACATGATAACTAAAATGTACAAATCTTTGGTATGGTTAAAAGAGGTTATTATAGAATATCAGCCATTGGCTTCATAGAAAGAGAGAAAGTTGAACTAAAAATTATGTGAGAATAATCTTTGGTGTTTTCACAATAGCTGCATTTTAATTTCAAAGGACCTCAAATGGGATCTTGTGAAGACTTTATATGAAATCACCCACCATGGCTACTGTACTAAATCAAGATTGATAGTAAAAAAGTGTACTCAAATTTCTTAGGGTTTCCTGATGTTTGTCACACCTATCACCAGTTTTATTCTGGAAACCCTCTAAGTAATATGGTCTAAAATCCATACCTCATAGTTCATTTGATCATCTTTAAATAGATTTCTAACAATTACCCCCTACAATGGGTTCTGAATATGCTCTATTCATTTTTGCTTATTCTCAGGATGACATAAAGCATTTCCTTTCCAGAAACGTATGGCTCTTAGAATAGCAAAGTTAGGCTTACCTGTTCATTCTCAAACAGGGTTTTACCAACCTATTCTTCAATGACAGGGCAGCCCTTTCACTAAAACTGCATTAAAGAGCTCTGTAAAATCCTGCCACTAACTCAGAAACTGAATTTCTCAAATCATAATGAGTATCTAGAAAAGAAGAAAGAAAGAATAAATAATCCTGAAACTAAATTTAGCAAAGCTCTCAAAGATGCTCAAAATTTCATAGTGTAAAGTTTGCTACTGGTTTTATTGATGAAAGATCAAAAAAGATCAATTTTTCTTGGGGTTCACAAACTCTCTCCCCTTGCGATTTAGTAACAGACTAGTCAATACTTCTGGAATTTCACCACCGATGTTACTCTCTGATTTATTGCAAGTAGACATGTCCCAATACCAACAAAGAATGATGTAATACATGCAGTCGTATCATTAACAACAACTTTGACCCAACATTCCTTTAAACAACTTTTATTTGCTTGCATGACCTAAAACATGGAGACCCAGAGTTTTCTAAAAGACATCATATTTTGTTGATAGTTATGAAACCTCATAGAAAAAGACATAATAAGGCACTATTAAAAACTATCATGGACATTGAACGTTTAGAGGTAAGCATTCTGAGAATAACAAGAAAGCTTTTACCCAAGACCTCCAGATCAAGAAGATGACAGTATGAAGTAGACAGTTTCTTTCAAATGGGCTTGAACAAGATCCAGCTAACCAGTTCAAACATTGTCATGTTTTAACTCTGCCTGCTTCTGTTCTATATCTTTCTAGAATGGTTTAGGTTCTAGATTATTAGCAAATACTTTAAATTCTCAACAATGCCCTCAATCCCTATCCTTAATATTGCTCTTTGTTGTTTTTTCTAACTTATTATCATATATCCAACAATTAGCTATAACTTGATTGTTATTTGGCTAAAACATACAATCAAACATTCTGGTTTGTATTCATTTTCTGTCATGTGCCATCCAAGATTTTTTGATAGTAATTTCCATATTTACTCAGTTTATTTGAAAAAACAGATTAATTTTTCAAGTGATGTTTTAGACAGAAATACATACAAGAAGCCAGGCATCTAGAAAACTATCACAACCTCTATCACAACCTACTTAAAAAAAATGCTTTTTTGTCACCAAAGGAATAGCATTTGTAAATCTGTCATGGAAGTCATCTATTATATTTAAACATCCACAAAAATAAAGTTGGAAAGAGCCAATCCAGACAGTATGTATTAAGGGATCATCACATTTTTGAGATCTTACAACAAATATACATTGCTTAGGTACCAGGAAGCTCTTTGACTCAAGCTTCCCTGATGATCTCTACAGTACATATTTTATTTCCTGATGCCAGACCAATCTTGGAAAGAGTGCCAAAATATTCCCATATCATTCAGCAAATTTATGTGGTTACTTTGGTCAAAAACACAGGGTTGTGGTCTGCAATCCTATTTGCTACTTCACATAAATTGTACAGGACCGTGTTATCTTAATAAACTGATGCATGCATTCAGGAGAAGCTCTGATATTATCTAGGTGGGTGCAATTTTAGGCTCATCAATTTTTCTTCTCAGAAAAAAAAAGTAAGAAATTTAATTTAAAAAAAAGAGTATTAATTGGAGTTTACTTAAAACAAAAAATTTTAGAAACCAAAGAAAAGTTTTAAACTACTTTTATCTGTTCCCATACATCTTCTATTAATTTTTAATAATTGACTTGAAAAGTGGGGACAATGCTACATGCTATGATGAAGAGAGAATATCATGAAAACTAGACAGGGTAATTAAGGTCATGGAACTCCTTTTATGAAAACTTTTAGGAATTTGTACTGATTGTGGTTTTAAATATATCCAATTTAGATATAATAGAGTCTTGTTGAAGTAGAATACAGGGGAAGAATGTTGGATTTCCATTATGAAAAATGTTTTTAAAAAGTTTCAAAGCTAATACTACCATATCACAATGCTGTGAGCTCTTTGGATTAAAGATTGGTTATTGTATTATTTATTATTGCCTTGTTACAAATTACCACAGTCTTATTGACATAAAACAATACACATTTATTAGCTTATAACATGGCAGACTGCTTCATCAAAGCCAGCAAGGAAGAGTCCATTGGCAAAAGGGAATTTACAATCTCTTGTAATCTAATCATAGGAAGACAGCCCTTCAGGGTTAATAACTAGAAGCAAATTACTCAAGGGGAGAAGATTACTCAAAGCTGTGAATAGCAGGAGGCAGGTTTTATGGGAGCCGTTTTCAAAGCTACTGACTTCAGGTATTTTTCTTTCTTTGTTTAATGGGAATATTCTTGGCTTCTGGTTTAGAAGTAATCTATAAATCCTGATCATTATCCTTTTTATAATGTTTGATCATAATCCTCAATTGTGTAATTTCCAGGGCTTAATATTTGTAACACTACTAAATTCCCTCAAAATGCTCAATTGACCAATCAAATAAGAAAATCTGACACTTTCAGACATTGGAAGAACATTATTAGAAACTCTACTGACAACCATGACACAACAAATAATGATAAAAATCTGTATTGATTATAACCACAGGCAATATTGATCTATCATCAGTTTAGGGTCCACCAAAACGGGGAGAGAGATGCCTAGAACTAAAACTAACATGGTTTTCCTCTTCTTGAGATAAACAATACTGGGCAATCAAATGTATTTGTTTGTCCTGGATTAAATAATTCTGGGAGGGGACTTTATTGCAATGCATAATTTTGGATGAAGGAAGAAGAGATTAACACATCTAATAACTAAAATCAGCATACATTTTGGTCCCTGTGTTAACAATTCTGTGAGCAGATATACTTCCTATGTTAAACAATATTGAAAACAAGCGAAAATAATGTAGGTACTTGATTTAGGCAATTTTGATTTAGAAAGTTAAAGCGGTGAACCCACTAAAGCACCTTACTTTCAGCATTTACAAATTGTTCACCAAAGCTCACTTCAAGACCCTCACTTTACTGTGTTCACTAATCCAGAGGTATCATGGTATAAATCGTGTCTAATCCTAACTAGTTCTCCACTGCCACAAACTACCTTAACATCTCTAAGCTGAGGTCCCAAAACCCTATTACTAGGCTTCCTTCATTTTGTGTGTGACTTGATAGTTCCATGGGTGGTTTAGTGGGGTACTATCAACATTTACAACTATTAATAATTTTTAAAGTATATTTTTAAAAATTTGTTCTGGGCCCTATAAAGAATTATCAGTTCTGCCTATAAATATCTTTCTCTTCTTTTTCCATTTTTGAGACACTACTAAGACTCTATTGAGTTGATATTCTCCCTTCCTACAGGAAGTCTAATACACTTAGCTTTTCTTGATTAACAGTTTTTTTTTTCTGGTGCTTTTTTTGGGTGTTAATGGCTTATATATCTATTAGTATATGCTGCTATATTTTTTAAAAAATTTTTTACTAAACTTTGTTTCACATAACAAGATAAAAGGGGTAAATCCTTCCAATAAATAAGAATTCATGTTCACTGCAATTACACAAGTCTTTGGAGTTTAAAAACCAATAAGGGAATTTAATTAAATGAAAAATAGAATCCTGTTTATGCACAGAGAACTCATACAAAATGTTCTTTAAAATAATTGAGTCTTGTTCTATTATGTGACGATATTTGTGCAGATTCTATTTTCTTGGATGGCACTGGGACATTCACCTTCAGTATTTCCTCCTTTGAGAAATTATTGAAATTATCATAGTTTCCTAATTGGTCCTCCATATAGCTGTACAGCTGGTGTTCTGAAAACAGTAATCTGGCTGAAGGGTTAAATGGGGGCTGAAATCCAGCTCATATTCTAATAATCGATCCTTCTCTGTAGTAGAGCTGCATCTTCCAGAGGAAGGGGCACATTTTTCTTAATTACACAAAGACATTGTCTAGTATAGCAATGACATTGCTCACAAGGGCAGATGTCCAGATGATAAGAGTATTTATTTTGGGGATAAAATGTGTGAGCTGAGGAATAATAGGTACTAGGGACTAATACCTCCTTCTTTTCTCTTATATGCTTAATATTTTAAGGCATCTCTGGATACAAGTATTTAAATGGAGCATCCAGTTGGTATGGGCTAGGAAAAATTAGGAACTATGCTTTTCCTTGGCTTTATTCCTCTAGCTTACTCAGGTATTAGGCAGAAAAGAAGCTAATGCTTTCTGCATCCTGGACAGTGGCTTGCTACTGTCATCCCTTTTTGGACATACCAAACATGCTCAAGTTTACCACAGCTTGCAAGCTAAACAAATGAATTAGAACTCCCAGTTCTGAATTCTAAATTCATTATTGTCCTAATCCTCATTTTTCCTTTCTTATGATCAGAGTGATGGAAATAGCATTCTCTCTGCCTCTTGAGCTCTCATTGCTTTCTTTGTCTAATACAATGAAACCTCTTTTGTACTTATCCCACTGTCTAGTAGGCAATTAGGTAATGCGCACCTCACTTGCCTGTATGGTGATGTCACCAAGGGATTGGAAGAAGAGAGATGCTCAGTATTATGTTTAATCAGAGGGACTGTACAGGAAAGTCTGTGCTGGGAACAGATAGCAACTGAACTGTAATATATTAAAGTTGCAATTAAATTGAACACATCTAGGAGAAAGGAAGGACATTTACAGTAAGCTAGAGAATTTGCCTCCCATTCACTTCAAATGAATGCAGACATAGATTTTTCCAAAGGTGTCTATATGAGTATTTTACCTAACCCAGATAAGCCATAAACCAAGTTTACTCCATTTGTGCCTCAGGTAAATATTTCAAAAATTCCTGGAGCTTTTGGTCAAGTCCTGGCACAGTCCCATTACTCCCCTTGCTTTGAAAGTCATGGAAACACTACTGATAAAAATCATATTTATTACTTATTTTAATAATCTAGCATCAAATTTTACCCATATTTTGCTTATCATTTCAAGGTTTACAATTAATGAATTAGTGCACTGTTAACTAAGAACCAATCACAGCTAATAGGGGAGACACTATTGTGAACACACAGAATGTGGGATAAGATTCAGAGGGGAGGTGCTCAAAACTTGACACAAACTCTACAGAATTTGGGTAGAGTCAAACAATTCTGCCAATGCCAAGGCAGGTGAACAATGAATGTTTATTTTTCGTGGTATTACTAGGGAAGAAGAAATGATGCTTAATCAGTGCCTGGAAAAAGAAAAAGTCCTATTCTAATCTGAGTTCTTTTCCTTGCTGTCCACCATGCTCTCTCATGGCCAAATTCTCCATTCTGAAAGATCTGCATGTGGGACATCTCATCAGGTTTTCAGGAGTGGAGAACTTCCTCAGTCTAACATCTCCCATGATGGTGATAAATACCACAATGGAAAGTAAAAAGCAAGGTTGTCTGAGATATTAAAAAAATGGAGTACGTGGCATTGACTGGAGCTCACACTTGAGATGGGAAGTCCTAGCTTTGGAAGACACTCAGACTGAACTGGTATCACTGTAACAAATGGTAGTGACTTAATCCAGAGAATATTACTGTCCTTGTGTCTCTCACATGTATATTTTTCTTTCTCAGTCTGTTGTCCTCAGAAAGAGTTTTACATGGGTAAGTCTTTCCCTGAAGAAACTGAGAATCTAGTTGAAACAAAGAATTCAAATTTGGAGAATAAGTATTTAACCATAACTTGCAAATTGTTTAATTAAATGATAAATCCCATATTAATAATGAACTATAAAACTTTTATTTAAATCCCTAGTAAAAGATAAATAGTTCAGTAGAGAAATGTTAGGGGTTTGCACAAAGATGTAGTCTAAAGTTAGCAGTCATCTTGAAAGGCTTCATGGAAGATTGAGAAACTATGAAAGGATAAGTAGGATTTAGACACATTAAGGATGGAGGCAGGATATTTTGGATGCTTCAGGTAGCAAAATCTTCAAAATAGTATTTTTTATGAAAATGTCACTGTGTAAATTGATGGTGCAATTAGTTTCTCTTTCTTTACAATGAAGCATTTGTGGCACTCATCTCTTCAATATCTGTCAGGTGGAATAGAAAAAGTTAAGATGACAGACAAGATAGGTTGTTGGCAGGGTGAATTATGTCCCTTTAGGTAGAAGGGAAAAACAAAACAGAAAACTAAATTTATTTCTCTATATATGGATCTCTGATGCCTTTAATTAATCAGAAGATTGCTTGATTAGCTATGATCTTTTTAATTTTCTCTTTAAAAGTTTTAGAACTGTATTCATTAGTTGAAAGCAAAAAATGTTCTATAGTTACTGAATCTTGATTTACTTTTCTAAAAAGCTACATCTTAGAGAGCAGAAAGAGAATTTATTTAACATGTTGGAAATGTTAAAATATTAAACAATTTTTGCTTGTGTGTATATATTAACTCTATACTTTAATTGTCATCTATGCTAATAGAGTGTTGTACTAAAAAATAGATAGAATAAGCTAAGCATTTCTCAAATACTTCTTATGTATCTACTACCAAGAGACAGTATCATTATGGCTTAGACTCTAGTCATGTCACTAAGTAATTATGAAAGTCTAGCCAAGTTACTTAAAAATTTTGTGCCTTAATTTCTTGATTGTTAGAACTGTGATAATGATTGTACTTATTTCCTTGGATTGTTTTGAGGACTAAATAGCCTAATATGTTAAAAACATTAAGAGTAATGAATGGTGCATAAGACTTTAATAAACATTTTCCCTTAATTACTATTGTCAGTTATTTACTTGTGGAAGAAACTATTTTGGGCACTTTTAGTGACATAAGAATGATAGTCTCTGCACCCAAGTAGTTGAAACATCATACTGACAAAAAAAAAAAAAAAAACAAAAGAAACCTATTGACTTTAGAAATCTTTTTAAAAGTTAAATTATAGTGGAAAAAAGGGTACTGAAACTTAAAGTATCACTATCACCATCAGTGTCACACACCATCATCCTCACCCATACCGTTATCACCATCATCAATTGTCATCATTGTAATCATAATTATCATGGTAACAATGGAATTGATTGAATCTTTACAGGTACCTTACTCGAAGAATTTAAGCTATATTAACTCATTTAATTTTTCCAAAAATCAATATTAATATTTTCATTTTGTAGTTTAGAAAATTGGAATATAATAATTAAGGATATTCAGTTAATAAATGAAGAAGCCATGTTTGAAATTTAGGAATTTTGTCTCCAGGTCTCATGCTCTTAGATTAAATTGTAGATGTCTTTATTGCAACAAAAGCAGCCATGTACCTACAACCAACTCATCTTCAACAAAGCAGACAACAACATACACTGGGGAAAGGAAGCCCTATTCAATAAATGGTGCTAGGAAAACCGGATAGCCACATGTAGAAAAATGAAACAGGATCCCTATCTCTTGCCACATACAAAAATTAATTCAAGATGCATAAAATATTTAAATGTAAGGAATGACACCATATAAAGTCTAGAAGAAAAAGTAGGAAAAACTCTTCTAAACATCGACCTAGGCAATTAATTTATGACTAAGACTCCAGTGGCAATTACAGCAACAACAAAAATAAATAATTGGATTTTATTAAATGAAAAAGCTTTTCCATAGCAAAAGAAATAATCAACAAAGCAAATATGAAACCTACAGAATGGGAGAAAATATTCATCAACTATACATTTGACAAAGGTCTATTGTCCATAATCTACAAAGAACTCACTCAAATCAACAAGAGAAAGCCAAACAACCCCACTAAAAAGTGGAGAAAAGACATGAGCAAAAGTCTTTCTAAAGAAGACAGACATATAGCCAAGAAAAATATGTAAAAATGTTCAGTGTTGGTAATCATCAGGGAAATGCAAATTAAAATCACAATGAGATGCCACCTTACCCCTATCAGAATGGCTATTATTAAAAAGTCAAAAAACATTAGATGCTGGCATGGATGTAGAGAGAAAGGAATGCTTACACACTCTTGGTGTGACTGCAAACTGGTACAACCTCTGTGGAAAACGGTATGCAGATTTTTCAAAGAAATAAATGTGGACCTACCATTCAATCCAGCAATCCCACTGCTAGGTATCTACCTAAAAGAAAAGAAGCCATTTTATTGAAAAGGCACACACACTCCAATGTTTATTGCAATGCAATTCACAGTTGCAAAGATATGGAATCAACTTAAGTGCCCATCACATCATGAGTGGATGAAGATAATTTAGTATATATACACATCATGGAGTACTACTCAGTCATAAAAAGGAATAAAATAATGTCTTTTGCAGCAACTTGGATGGAATTGGAGACCATTATCCTAAGTGAAGTAGCTCAAGAATGGAAAAACAGATACCACGTGTACTCTCTAAGAATTGAAAGGTAAGTGATGGGCACATACAGGCACAAAGAGATGTAAAGAACAATGGAAACCAAGAAGGGGAGAGGGTGGGAGTGGAGTGAGGGTTAAAATTTACCTATTGAGTAAAATGAACACTATTCTGGTGATGGGCATACTAAAAGCCCTGACTTAAGCATTATACAAGGTATCTACGTAACAAAATCATTTGTATTCCTTTAATACTTTGAAATAAAGAAAAATAGAACGCCACACTGGTAAAATAATGTCATATATATGGGAAAATTCTAACATACTTAATATATAAGGTGATTTTAGAAATTAATAAAAATTCCCAGCTCAATATACAATAGGTAAAAGCCTAAAGATAGAATTGCCAGAGTAGAAACATGAATCATTAATATGATAAAAAGTTCAATATCATTCAAAATATAGAAATCTTTGCCTGAGTGGTAGGATCACAGAAGATGTTTAATTCCTTTATTTTTTTCTCATTTTCTGAGTTTACTTAACTGAGAAAATAACAAAGACATTCCATTTTTACAAAAGTATGTATAGATTTTGAGATGTAAGCTGTTAGCTAGAAACTATGAGTTTTGTTAAGAATAGTGATTAGATACTAATTGGATAAGAATTTGCATTTTATCATTTCAAATATGGAAAGTTGTTAAAAGATAAGAGGTCGATCAATATTTTAAGGAGTTTAATTTCAAAGTGATATGCTCGAGCAAGGAGGGCTGACTTCACGAAAGCAGAGAAGACCTTGCTGCAATGTCGGTGGTACAAGGGATGCAGGAGGGATTTCTAAGCAAGGATGGATAAAATTCAGCAATTGGTTTGAGCAGTCAGGAAAAGGACTCAAATGTGGTATTGCGTATTATTGTGGCATCCAGTGAAATTTCTCATGAAAAGTTAAGCAGGGCTTTTTTGTGAAGTATCTCTCACAAATCATCATGGTCAGCCTCTGTCATTGGAATATTAAGTTCAATTTGACTCTACACATAGAGAGAGAAGCACATTAGCCAACTGATATTACTGATGTATAACATCAGTGAGAATTTGTTAATCCAAAATTATAAATAGGATTTTAGAGAAGATATATTTAATCTCTCTTAATATCACAATTTCACTGCTGGGAAATCTATGTAGGGAAATAGCAGTGTAATTAAAACTGGCTAGGTGAACACGGATTCTATGCAGGCAGGGTTAATTACATGATTATAGTGTTTAATGCATGAGGCTAAGACAGAATGACAAATTCACCATTGAAGTTATCCTTGCACTCAGACCAGTGCATTCTTGTGCCAGTAGAACACTTTTTGGGGAAAAATAATACTTTCAGAAGAGGTAATTCTAATTAGTCTAGTTACTTGATACAACTTTGTATTTCCTAATATATTAAAATGTTTTACAGTTAAGACTATCTGGCCTGTGAGTTCATTGAATATTTAACATAATATTCCATTTCTTAGCTGTGATCCACCATGAGTTGATTTAGTTTCCTTCTTGGGGACAGGAATGTAGGCTGCTCTATTGACCTATTATGAGGATCAAAGGAGTTAATATATGTAAAATGCCTAAAAGAGTGTCTGGCAAGTGATAAGCACAGTATAAGTAGCTGTTATTTTGATATTATTATTTTATTCCATTTTTCCTAAATCTTCAGGTATGTTTCACTACAGAACATTGCTACTGACACAGATTTAAGATTGCATTTTTCCGTGTTTGGGGGAAATGCAATCTTAAATATACAATTCAAACATTTAAATGTGCTTCCACCATTCAAAGAAAGCACAGAAATTATGGACAGATTGATGTTTGACTTTCAACTATTCTATTTACTAAATGTGAGAATCTAAACAAAGTATTTAACATCTCAGAATCACATTTCATGTGCCTAAAAATGTGTTCTGACTGTCTGCCTGTAATTGTTTTGTGGTTTGAATACATATTTAATAGTTACTTGCTCATTTTTAGAGGTATAAGGTTATTTATTAAATGTAAATGCTTTCAAAATAATTAAAAGTACTTACTTACAACCACTGATTATCAATCGCTTATATTTTCCAAGGTCCTAGTGAACATATTCAAGGTAAGTGGAAAATGATATCCATAACAAGTACTTTAAGTCTTTACTCTCTTTTCCAAAGATGACACAATATGCTAGTCATGTTACAAATTTTTCCCTTAACCAAAATCCCATATGTAGATGATTTTCCTACCTTCTCACCTAAAACAAGGCAAAGATGGCATAACCCAGCCGGCCCAAACAAATTATCCCTTTTGGATCCTTGGAATTGGGACCTAGAGAGACCTAGAAAGTTAACAAGTCCTGAGCCTCAAAGTAATCCTTGACTCAGGAGTTGTTGACACCATCATGGGCCTTTTGAAATCAAAAGAAGGAGCAGAGAAAACAAAACAAAAACAAACAAAAAACAAAACAAAATAATAAAAAAAAAAGAACAGTCTGTGGGAAGAGGGAAAAAAGGTAAGAGTGAGAAATAAGCTCTGATGAAATTCAGTTATGCCTTTCTTCCCCTCAGATTCGTGAGATACTATAGCATCCTAGAAATAAATCACCCTTATCTGATATAACCTTGAGTGGTCTTTTGATTTATTTGTTTTGTTTGTTTATTTGGAAACAAATTATTTCTGACTATAGTAGAGTTTATTTCATATCATGTTACAACAGTCGCACATATTTGAAAAGTCAAAGGGTATTGTGGGCAAAGGAGATGGCTTGAGATAAAGCACTAAGGCATGACACATTTGCTCTCTTCAGTGTTATTAGGGCATACAGTGCAAAGTAGGGAGGCCCAGGAGCTAAAGGGAAGAAGTACCTAGCTCATGGATTGTCGTATTTGCTATACTGTGTCTGAATTATTTTCCTATGTACATGATGGGTAGGAAGTGTGATATGGCTGAATTTGCATTTTAGATAGATCAGTCTGGTAACACTACAGAGAACAGTGTATGAGATTCAAATATAAATAATGGGGGCAGATTAGGTCAATGTATATAAACTAAAGTGAAATCAATTGTTTATATATATGTCAGAAAAAAATATGAATGTGATCTTATTTACTACTCATAAGAACTCTACCAGGTCATTATAATTAGTTTTTGTTAAATAGATGATGAAATACTCTTATGAAGTGACAACCTAAATTTAAAGTCTGTGACCAATACTGATTTTGAATCCAAAAGTCTCCAATTTTAAGATTTGATTCCAGAGTTATAACAATTTTCAATTTGAATAAATGTGTTTTTTTCATTTCCAAAGAAGTATCCAAGGGGGGCCTTTTCAGCAGATGGGAAGGAGACTGCCGAGAAGGGACTGTAAACTTTTCAACACTCTTTAGATCTTCTTCAGAGTTTCAGTTTTATCTGTTTTGTACCCACTGAGTTTTCATTTAAAATCTTACTTGAGAAGAAATGAATCGGGTCAGGATGGGTTTTGCTGTTAAAGGAACAACTATGTACATATACCAGAAATTAACAGGAGTTAAACACACACACACACATACACACACCCCTCTTTAAAAGCTGCTCACTAAACCCTGTGATTTTCAAACCATCGCTTACACATAATGCTTTAAGGCAGTCCTTGCTGAGAATTGCTCCTTAGGACACTAAGTGCCTCAGAAATGGATATAAGTGAGTTTTCATGAGGGAGGAAACTAATATAGAAGGAAGTGACCAGGACCCAATTTGTCAATATTACCATTTTTCCTCAGACTGAATCTGGACAATAATTAAAGTCTATCCTAAAAACACACAGGTTCTTAACTAACTGAAGGTATACCTGGTGTGTCTGCTTTTGATTGGTTTATATAAATTGCCTGGCTATTTCAACCAGTCATTGGATATGATGACAAAGTCTTTATTGAAAAACTGATTTGTTCTGGAAAGCCAAGGATTATCTTAATTATAGAAGAAAAAAAATAAAAACCTGCAAAAAGGATGGAAGGGAGAAACTGGCAAGCTCTATTTGCAATTAAATTATATTCTATTCAGGGAAGCACTGTCCAGAGGAGATATTATCTGAGTCACATATATAATTTTATATTTTCTAGTAGCCACATTAAAAGAGGCAAAAAGAACAGGTGAAATCATTATAAATAACATTTTATTTGATATGATAAATCCCAAATACTATCGTTATAACACATAATCAATATAGCAATTTTAATGAGATAATTCACATAGAATATATCTTAATCCAGGCACTAATTTTTTACTGGAAATCCTGGATTCAATATTTAGATGCATGCAATTTACAATTGCAAGTGTAGATTTCATTACCCAAGTCATTCTAAAGATGCTTAAAACTTTTCCAGTAATTAAACCTAATGTTATATTTTAAATTTAAATTAGTTAATATTAATTAATATTACAAATTGAGTTCCTCAGTCATACGAGCCACATTTCAAGTACTCAGTAGCCCTTTGTGGCCTGTGACTGAATTGGAAAGCACAGATTTCAAGGCTAGGATGTCTATATATTTTTCTTGAGTAAGAATGATCAAGGAATGGGGAAAAATGTAAATAATTACATTTCTTTGATAATGAAGTATATGATGGAAGACATGTAGTTTCTTGCTTACTACCGGAGTTTTACATTTTTTTGAGGTCATTTTATTCTGCCCTGATCTACCAGGAGTTTCAAGGCCACAAGTGAAATCACCTCTTATTGTTTAAGATAGTAGCTGGAGATGCAAAATGTATGGAAGATTGGAAAGAATGAAACTCAAAATTGGAATGCTATATATATTTTTATTTGCTTATTTACTCTTGTTTGCTTTATTAAATCTTGGAACTTAACTGGTTTCTTTATGCTTTGCTTTTTTTTCTCCAAGAAACTTATGATGGCTCAGTCACTCTGTCAAATGAAGTTATGTGATATTTTGGAGCTTCTATTTTAAGAGATTTCCTCCATAATAATATAATACTTTACTCTGAATCTATATAGCTCTCCAATTTTTAATGCATTGCTAGCTAACATTTTTCTTCATTTTTCCATGTGGGTGTTATTTGATAGAGTATCATTGAAAAAGTTAAACATGAGACTTAAATTAGTAGATAGGAGTTATGCTATTCCATCTATTTCTGCATACATTTGAAATTCTCTATAGGTTACCTCTCAGGGCAAAATTCACTAACAGAGCTGATATATGAATCCATTCTGTCTGATTTCTGCTTTTATTCTAACTCTTTTTGCTGTTAATTGCTACAAAAATTAAGGTACAAATGCATGGATTATAAACTCTTTCCCAGAATTGTTGGTTTTTTTGGTTGCTCCTTCAGTTATACAGGTACTTGAAGAGCATACTTTTTCCTCTGTGTGCAACGGCAGTGGTTACCTTATTTAAAGGTAAAATAGTATAGACAAAATCAATATTTAATAAGAATAGGTAACATTTAGACTTCCCATATTATATGTCAAACACCGTTTGAATGTTTCTCTGGAATAACTTATGAAATATTTACAAAAACCTATAGCATCATTATCTTACTGTGCAGAGGAGGAACAGAGAGATTGGTACCCTGTCCAGCCTCACATAGCCAGCTAGCAATTGATGGCTCCAGGGTCTAGCTGGGACAATCTCATTGTTGGGCCTGTACTCAAAGCATTATGGAGCCCTGACTTGCCACATGAGTCCTATAATGGACAAAGTCATCCTCTAAATTAGGTGACGATCTAACTCAGGAGAAACCTCCAAGCTATTTGAAATGAACAATTCAAAGACAAATACAATTAAATTGAATTATGTGGAAACAAATAAAGGTTGATGATCATAAGAACAAAAAGATTATAAGGGAAAGCTTCTTGTACAGTTCAGACTGCAGCTGAGCCTTGAAGAATGAATGAGATTTGATTGTAGGAGGGGGCAGAGATGATATTTCAAGGAAAGGTAAAAGATTAATAAAAGCACAGAAATATATGCCTTTTGTGGAGTAGAGTGGAAGATCAGCTGATTACAGCCGAGTACCATTTGAGAAAATAATGATTTCAGAACAATAATTACAGCCCAGTTTCCCACAGAACACTTCTTGCTATGGGTACAGAGGCAGCATTCATCATGATTTCACTAGATTTTATTTCTACTTAAGAAACTAGAGCTCAGCTCTTAGCAAACAGCACTTGCTTCTGGGGATTAATAAAGTTCTTGTGTTTATGAGCAACTGCTGTCCAATTTCACGAGGTGTTTGTCATCTTTCTTTCTTTCTTTCTCTTTCTTAACGTTCCTTCTGTTAAATGTAAGAATATTTTACTGTGGTCATTCTACTTTTCAAGTAATGAATACAAAACAACAACAAATTCTACTATAGATCAGTGTAAATCAATAGCTCCAGGTGAGCCTAGAAAAACTTGAAATCTGCTGATAGCCAAACAGTTAGGGTAAAGCCTGAACCACAGCTTGACTTGGTTTGTGTAAAGATCTCTCTTAGCCAATGCCTTGAAAGATATAAGCTCTGAGGGGCCTACTATCTATAGGGTAGATCACTCATTCAAACCTAAGTAAAGGCACTCTGTGGTTTAAAAAAGGTAGAAAAACAAAGATCATAGAATGTTGTGAGTATTCAGAGCAGGACGATTTGGCAGGAATTACGACAAGGAGTTAAGTTTATAAATCTAAGTTGCAAACAAATTTGGAGATAATTGACTCTGAGGGTTAGTTGATGGTTGTTTAGTTAGGCATTGCACAGAAATTTTAAACATGATCCAAGCTGTGTTTTAGTGACTTTCATTTGATGTCAGTATTAATAATAATAATACAGTGGGTGGGAAGAAACATTAGGTAATTAGGACAACTTATCCCAAAAATGGTCAGAATACCACAAGCTTGTTTGTGTATAGAGTTGCCTATAATGCTGTATAGATTTGATAGCTGAGCACAATGTAACCTCTCTATGTAAGTGTTCAAAGTCAATAGCTCAGGATTCATGAGTTGATTTTCTGTGATACTCGTTCTGCCATATTGGATTAGTTATCTCAACTTTTATGTTTTGTCTATGGAGATATAGCCCAGAAAATGGTTAGTTAAGAATCATGAAACGGGTTTGTCAGTAAGGTCATGGACCAAACTCTCATGATTTCAAATGATTGTATAATGTTTCAAAAGCCACTAAAACCTGCAACTGTTATATATTCAGCACATTGGATAAATTGAGCTCATGTCTCTTAAATATGGAGATGACATATTTCCTATGGTACAATTTAATTTTCTCAGATCAATCTGATGATCAAAATGATATGTGTTTGCTAAGTTGTTTCACACATATGAAATGGCCTAAATACTTGGGGGCCAATGATTCTGATACAATTTTCTTGCTGAGCACCATTAAGGTGATTCGTTGTGCTCACACCTGTAACCCTAGCATGCTGGGAGGATTGTGTGAGGTCAGAAGTTCGAGACCAGCCTGAGCAAGAGTGAGACCTCCGTATCTACTAAAAACAGAAGAAATTAGCCGAGTATGATGGCCTGAGCCTGCAGTCCCAGCTACTTGGGAGACTGAATCAGGAGTATAGTTTGAGCCCAGGAGTTTGAGGTTGCTGTGAACTAGGCTGACGCCATGGCACTCTAGCCCCAGCAACAGAGCAAGACTCTGTCTCAAAAAAAAAAAAAAAAGAAAAATCTCTTCTCAATAAATAATACAAAGTTTTTACATTGTATTTTTGCCTGATCACAGTGAAACTAATCACGTATACACAGTAGCATCATCATACACTGTCCTACAACTCATGTTATGTTAATGACATTATAATTTTCCACTAGGCTGGGATTTTAGAATTATAATTAGCTAAAGGATGCCATAGGAAAACCAAAGCCGCTCTAATGCAGTCAGGACCAGTTTGAGCCAGCTGTTTCAATGCAAGAAAGTGCTGAGGCATCCAAGAAAGTACTGGGCACTTTTTCTGGTCCCAGTAGATACTTTGGTACCTGCCAAGTCTACTTTGGAACAATTGTGTGCTGACCACTCCTGGCTAGTACAGTATTTCTGTTATGTGGTGGGGAACCTGAGTTTTTCCCTCACCATCATAATACTAATTATTTTCATGGCTGTGTATGGTGGTTCACACATATTGTCCCAGCTACATGGAAAGCTGAGACAAGAGAATCGCTTGAGCCCAGGTATTCAAGGCTGCAGTGAGCAGTGAGCTATGATCATGCCACTGTGTTCCAGCCTGGATGACAGAACAAGACTCCATCTCTAAAAAAAAAAAAAAAAAAAATTTCATGAAAAAAATTTCTTTACGATTAGATGTTGTTAGAAGTTAAATTTTAAAGCTAACTTATAGCAGCAAACAAAAGCAAAAGAGAAAGTAAATAACTATTTGTAGTATGATGGTTCAAATCTATTGTTATGTAAAAATACTGAATTCACCTTTACATTTTTGAGGAAACTTTTTAGGAATTTTATGTAATGAGTTAGGCATATTTTTTAGAATAACTCTACTAAGACACAAATCTTGATTTTTGAAGGTGACTTTGAATATTGAGAATACTCAGAGCAAGTAGACAGGGTATAGAATTTAAAAATGATGATATTTTACTTTTCAAATAGATAACAAATTTTGAAGAGTAAAGGTCAAGGATTAAAGCTAGGATGACCAATCTTGTACATAGACCACATGAGTAATAAATATTTGGGTAACAAAGTTAAATATAGGCTATTTATATGCAAAACTGACTAAAGTTTCATCAGCTTTAAGGGACTGAGTCAAGCATACTACATACTTTCATACCTTGTCTTTACTATGCTTTTGAGGGACTATGGTTCAAATCATGGCTTAGGCACTAGAGGTAAAACAAGTAAAGATGAGGAGTCAGCGAGAAAAGCTAAATAAAAACCAGAAAATGTAAGCCTCGGGGAATTTGCAGCTATCTGGGGAAGAGCTTGGGGTTTCCCACTAGTTATGGAAAGGGGATTAAAGAAATTTGTATGTAAGTCTTAAAACTGATCTTTAAGCTATCACATAGTTGATATTTGAATAGTGGAAAAAAAATGAATGCACATATTTATATCTATTCTTCTATATATATATCTTGGGTTATTAAAGAGGAAATTAGTTCCAAATACTGTAAAAAAAAAGAATGATGACTTCTTTTTCCATGGATTATTCAGGAAAATATAATTACAATTACTTGTGCATTTGTTATTAGCAATTAGCTTTTGTTACAAGGACCTTCCATGACATTGTCCAAAGTAATGTCCATTCTCACTCTGTGGTAAAATTTTACTATCTCCATTTTTCTGAACTTCTGAAATGAAGTTTAGAATGGCTATCATGACTAATACAAATGGAAAATTTGGAAATCAGACCCAGCTCCTCCTATAATAGATTGTATGTTTTTTACACCCATATCACTGCCTTTCGCAATGTTCTACTTGGTCTATCTTTGCTTTATTCAATGTAGAATAAGATCTGATCAACCTGAGAGAAAATAACACAGCAATCACCCTTTCCTCCACCACCATGCCTGTGTTATTTTTTGGCTGCAGTCCAGCTGCTATCTGACTCTCTAGGTCTCCCTGAACGATTTTTAACCCAAGTCTACCTTTCTCTAAAAATTGTCAGTGTCCTTGACTCCTCTCCAGGGCAATCTGCTTCTCAAAGCAAACCTCCTCCTCTCTTACTGATAATCTGCTCGTTAAATTAAGTATTAGCTTTCAATAAGGTGCTTTATGCAATAATGAGAGGCATAATGAATTAAGCAAAAGATTCTGAAATCTCTCCATGACCTTTCTTTCCCAAATAATATGTATTTATTTAACACTGGCCTTCATATGTCTTTGTTTTTCAAACCAAAGGGGTTAAAAACACATCCAATGAGGTAGATCTCAGTATTCAAGTCCTAGAAACTACACAAATAAAATGTCCAGCAAATGACAATCTCCCTTTACTTTGGGAACTTCTGGGTGGCTAAGAGGTACATCTTCTTGAGGTTCTTAGAGCAAGTGCATTCAAAATAAGCAAACAAACAATGCACTCAAACTACAATGACAGGTCCATTAAATATAACATACTTTTTAGTTGATCTCTTTTCCATTAAAAAAAAGCTAGGTAAATTTTTAAAACCATTTGTAAATATTTACATATATTATGGACATTACAGGTAATGAAGAAAATATGAGGCAGATTTTCATAAAACTCTGATGATATGAAATGTTTGGAAATTAGCATTTTATGTTTCTGATGTTTTAATACTTGAAATATAGTAAAACAGAGCCTAATTAAATGTATAATTGTGTGCAACCAGCATAAGTCTGTTTTATGCAGAAATTATCCTAATTCAGGTTTTCTCAATAGAAATCCAAATTAGTAGAGGAAGAAATTCTAGAACATTTTGTATATGTGACCTTTAGTAAACATGTTCCGCGAAATGTGATTTCCACAAGTTAATTTGAAAGGGCTTAGTTTGGAACATGTTGGAGAGAGGAAAAGGGCTTGCCAGGCTACAGAAAAAGACTAGAGGGCAATGGATAAATCAATCACAATGGTAAAATGTCAAAGAATACGAGGCAGAATCAGTGTTGCCAGAGTTCTATGAATTCAAGTGTTATTTAACGTCTTTGTTAAAGCCTTAGAAAAGAAAATTGATCGACACTGGAAATTGTATTTGGCCATTCTGCACAAATCTATTTAGAAAACACAAAAATTGCATTGAATTATAACATGCACATTTGTTTTCAAAAGTAGAAGTATATTGGCACACTTATTTCACAAGACATAATTCGCACCTAAGTAACTGGATTTAGAAGTAAGTTATCAAAATTTCCATTTGATATCAATATTTCCATTTGTTTGAATTCCCCAAAGGTATTAACAATAACTCTATGTAAGAAGTTTCCAACATTCCAAATATACCTCATTTGATGATGAAAGAGAGGACAACGGCATGTCTATTTTCTTAATTCAAATTTCAGTATGCATTTCCCTCCTCACATTTTTGCTGTATGTATACCTATCTCAATCCAAATTTGAGGATAGCAAAATGCAGAATTTATACAAAATAATTGCAAGAACACACGTTTACTTAAAAACAACAGAACCTACAGAAACAAAAGATGAATTCAGTCCCATAATACCATTTGCTTTCTGTGGGGTTAATATCTAATAAATACCTGGCCCAATATCAGGCACCAAGAACATGAAGAAATAAGACAATTCTTGACTTAGTTGAAAATGACTTCACGCCAGTAGAAAAAGAAAAATACCAAAAGATTTACTCAGAGGGACCACATTTGCTGCCTCGGCATTTTTGTTCACTTATTCTCTTTCCAGTTAATCACTTCTTTGGTCTCACAGGATTAGTCTGGAAAGATGGACTCTCTACCCAGACTACTTCTTGCTTTCTTTACATTGGCATTCTCCTTTGGTGTTGCTTAAGATATGCATACTATTCTTAGGAATTTATACTCTAGCCAGGGAGAGAGCTACCTTTCAAATGTGAGCGAACTAAATCATCTACATGGGATATGACCAAATTCTTCAGCTTTTATTTTAATGAATCTCCAAAGAAAAATGTATATAAACTTTAACCAATTACAAAGAGCCACATAAGTATGTATATCTCTCAGGCCATCAGGGCATTAAACCTACGTCAATTGAAGTAATTCTTTAAGGGAAGAGAAGTGAAATGGAAGTGGCTTTTCTTTATTCTGAAGGACACTCCCTGCCCGACCTTACACACACACAAACATACACACATACATACAGAAACAAACACAAATCTGGCCATCATATTTTTGAGAGATGGTTTCCACATCTACATAATTATGTTTGCACATTTGATTACTAAACACATTAGGCATAAGCAAATCACACACATTAGAGTTATTAGAAAATAAATATTGTCCTTGAAACATTACTTTTATAAAATTAAAATAGCTGATTTATCCTTATTATGTAAATGATACAAGTTAATCATCATAAAAGTTCAAGACAATGCTAATGATTAAGGAAGAAAGTAAAAGTTCACTGGAAATCCTAGTCATTTTTTGGTAACTATTCTTTAATGCCTATGTGTAAGCATAGACACATAACTAAATATATAACTTTATAACCACGGATTATATTATGCATGCTGTTTCTATTTCAAGTACTATTTTCATTATTAATTTGTTAATACCTCTACCTTTCCTCCCTCCTCTGGTCTTGTGACCTCCCTCACCACATACACTCCGCGTATTCAAAGTTAAAACATCATTCTCCATGATAGTCTTGTTACAATTTATTTCAATGCTCTTAGGTAATATAATGCACACTTAACTTTCTGGCTTAATCATGATTCTAGAAATTCCTTTGGTTTACCTAGTAAAGCTCTAACTCATTGTTTTTAACAATTATATTATAATCCATGGTTGGCTATAAAACAGTTTATTAAGTGGTCCCCCTGTTAATAATTGACATTCAGATTTTTCACTGTTTTCTCCCCTTTAAGACAATGCTACAGTTTACATTCTTACATTCTTATTTCTATACAATAAATTTCAAAAAGTGGAAACTGTTTTGTAGTAATCCAAAGAACAATAGCATATATGTAACAGTACACATTTTACTCGCAAAGATTAAAAATACTATTTCCCCCCGAATCTCCAGAAACAATGAATTTATTATTTCTTTTATTTTTTTTATTTATTTTCTGTTCAATCAGATAATGGGAAATGGTGGTATCTCATATTTTATTCAATTTTCATTTCCTTGCCCTCTAGAAAAAGGTGCAGAGCTTTTACTGGATATTTTCCTCTTTTTTTTAATTGCCTTATTTATATCTTTTTTCACAGATTTCTATTGTGTGCTTCTTTTCCTCTCTTGCCTAATTAGTTTTTCAGCATTGCTGTTAAAGGCATAGTTATTCACAAATTATTTGCCATATCTGTTATAAATATTTTTGACATCTATTATCTGCATTTTCATTTTCAGTATGGTAGACATTGTTACAAAAAAGATTATATGTTAGTAGTCAGAGAGATTTACCTCCTTGAAGCAATATTGTTCTCTTACAGAAATAGCACCTTCAATTGACTTCTCTGTACCAATACAAAAATGAGGGAACATAATTCTGATATTGAGAGACCATTATCAAAGTCCCTTGTATATAAGCTGGCACAAAAGCAGTTACAAAGTCTAAACGCAATTCCAAAAAAATTTATACAGAAAGTAGAAGAGAGATGAATGAAAATTTCTCGATGTACCTTGTAATTGTCTTATAAATAGTTTGTAAAATACTGTTGAGCTAATTCTGGAGGGTTCCAAGGGTTGGAAGATCCACAAACTCGCACTATAAAATGTCAGATTTTGTTTTTTATTCTGTTCCTAAGAAAACATCCTAAATAGGGGAGGGTGAGTGTGTAGCAGCTTCACTTATCGTTTTACTAAAGGAGTTTCGCAGATGATTTTTAAATTACTGACTGTTTGATGTAATAAATTATTAATTCTCTTTTATCATTCTTTCATTTCTAAACTGGCATATGAGGACATGATTCTTTTAAATAAAGATAATTGTTAAAGACTGACTTCATTTCTTTCTGTGTAACACAGGAAGAAAATAAGTGTACTTTAACAAATACAGCAATAAGTTGAGATGAACAAATATTGCTTGTGAAATTATTCCAAGTTAAAATATATATATTATTCAATAGAATAATAATGAGAGATATTTAAAAATTGTCATTCTGTGATAAGCAAAGTGAGATTTTAACGTAAAGTTACAAATTACTCTTCTAAATGTAGGCAAGGGATTTGTGCATTTAAGGAATTATGAATTATTGAAAAGTGCTCAGGGATAAATTGGCTGAGAGTGCATGCTAAGTGAGCAATCAGGGGCTCTGTCACACAGAATAGCGCAAAGCCAAAAGTGAATTATTTTCAAAAGTGAAATTGGAGAGTCAGCTGAACTGCGAACCATTGCACATCATCTACCAATACGTTATTTTCATGACTAAGGAGCTCATGTTTGGAAATGAATGGGTTGCTTTGGAACAATCTTAGAAATTGTTTCAATACTGGGATTGTTCCATTAAGATGACATGGACTTTGTAATGGTAGGTTTTTTTTTCTTCTGTGATTAAAATAGATCATAAAATTATCTTCTAATTTTAAAAAGTGTTACAAAAAGTTTTCACATTTTTGAACATGAGAGATCATAACATGAATCATATTTCTAATTTGCTATAGTCTATGCAATTTGGAATCTTCTGCCCTAGGAATAGTTATGGGGGTAAAAGAAATAATCAACTAAATTAACGATGGAGTGACTTAATTTTTCAAATACTTTATTTAATGTGTTTAAATGTGATATACATTCTTGTTAGTTTGTCAGAAAATACTGAGGAGGGATCATAAAAAATAAAGACATAGCGAAAGTTGAAATGAAGCACTCATTAGAATAATTTTGTCCAGAATGCTTGAGGATCAGCTGAAGCCTTTTCAATATTATTTGTGAGATCACTAAAAGAGGTGTGTGTATATGTATATGTGAGTCTGTGCATATGTAAAATGAGACAAAAATGGGGTCATTTGGCTAACACTAGGCCAATTTATCATCATATTGTCAAAGTAATACTGGGCCAGAGAGAAAAATGAATTATTTGAAATAATAAGGTTAAAAGCCAGAAAAGTAGATTAATCAGTGGGTAAAACTGGAGGAACTAAAGAGAAGATTTATAAAGCAAGCAAAAGATGGTAAGAGTGGTAGAATTGAAAGTTGGGAACATATAGCAATTCTTCCAATGCCATCCTTCAAATGACTCGCTTTTGTGTAAGAGAGTCACGATTTTTATTTATTTTTATTTATTTATTGATTGATTGATTGCAAAGTTATTATCGTGGTACAAATGGTTTTGGTTACATAGATCACTTTGTGATGCTCAAATCAAGGTTAAAAGTGTGCCTGTCACCCAGTGTGTCATTGTACTGTTAGGTAGGTTTGCACCCATCTCCTTTGTCCTCCTCCCCCTGCTTGATTTCCTTTGAGATTTACTTCCCCCTATGTGCATATTTGCTCATCAGTTACTTCCAATCTAATGATCAGTAAATGTGGTGTTTGCTTTTTCATCATAATTTGTTAAAGTGACTTCATGATCCTGGGAAAATTTGTCCTATGCAATTACACAAACCCTTTCAAGGACAGGTCGATCCTAAGTCTTACGGAAGGCAATTTTGCTACTCTGCTGCAGATGTATATGTCTGAGGCCTAAATCTCCATTATTAAATTCTTAGATTAAAATGGTAAACTCTGATATGTTCATTAAATCTGACATCATGAATTATTATGTTACTTCCTGAAGCTATAAATATATAATTTTGTGCCATTAAAATTTTAAAATTTTTAATTTATAAAAAGCAAAGTAACCTTGAAATAAAGATTGCCATTTACTATGAACCATTTAAGTTTTATAAATTGCATGTGCTTTTTTTCTTTCCTATAGAAAACTAAATTAAAAGGTGAGATAATTAAAGTTCAGGTGAATGGAATCTCTTGTCTAGAGTCACACAAGTCAAAAAGAGTCATTACAGGATTCATTCCTACATCTGCCTCCAAAGCCTAGGCTCTTCTTGACTTTGTTGGTTTATTTTGTCCTATCACATGTTTGCCAGAGGTCCAGATTAACATTACAAACAGATTCAGAAAGTTTGTTATAAATTCTCAGAGAAAGCTCTAGAGCAAGCTAGTAGGAGTACAAGAAATCATAATCAAACTTCTGAAACTGATTGTTTTGGTGTGGAGTCATTTTGCACCCCACAAAATCAATTTCTAGCCCAGTATGGAAATGCCTGCATTATCATTCTGTTATTTTATTCTGTTTTTTGAGTGGCCTTCAAAACTATTAATGATAGGCTAACCTTATTTTCAGATATATAATTCAAAGCACAAAATTCAAGGTGCAGATGCATACTGTAAGGTAAATTAAGGTGACCAAATTGTTCCAGTTTGCTTAGGACATTCTCTGTTTGCCTATTTTTTTTTTTTATGTTTTAATACTTAGAGTCCATGTTCCCAGAACATCCTCAGGAAACAGAATGATTGATCACTTTATCTGAAGTCCAATATTAAGTGGGAGAATGTGGGGATACATGAATTTCTAAATGGAAGACATCTTGAAGAAAGGATTGTTGGAGCTTTGCAATTCACTTGGTTCCAACTGGTGACAATTTACAAAATAAGATGCAATAACAATGTCTTAGCTTATTCTACAATGAAGGAAATAAATAAAAGCATTGGATAAAGAATATTGTAATTCTGGGTTCGCAGACACCTATATTTCTCACCCTCTTGTCTATGTTAAGAAGTGATCATTTAGTGTAGACCATAAAATCACATTTGAAAGACAGAGTTTTGTCTCCTAAGTACCTGAAATTTCAAGACTCTTGTCCTCCTGTAACCCTATAAAACTTTTTCTATTGTAAATTCTTTAAATTTAAATACAAATATTTCTAAAGCACCTAATATTATGACTCCAACATTCCAGTGTATGTAAAGGTACTGGATTGCTTTGTCCATGGCAGGAAAACCAAAACCAAAATGACAAGAATGGATTTAGAATGCTAGGAGTCTATAGAGGACAGAAGAGCAGAAGGAAAACAAGATAAATACGCTCAGTGCAATCTGTGATAAAATTTGAAGGAATGTTCCAGAGGAAAATTATTACTCTTTATTAGACAGGATCATATTCCTAAATCTTGATGTTTATCTAGGATTTGAAGACCTAGAGACGAAAGAATAAATCTTTGAAGCTAATTTAAAGTCATGGGGAAAGGATTAAGATCCCATTGTCTGAACACATCTGTTTTGTTTTTACATATTCCCTGTTGCATTTTGCAGACCAGAAAAACATTAAATAGTTTATGCTCTCTAAAAATCCTAATCCTAGTAGCAAGGAGCAATTTCACTGTAGAGGCTAAAGCTGTGACACATGTTGTAATTAACCACAGTGTTTTCATAGAATCTCAGAGATATGAGTTGATACTTAGTAAATAGTCCATGTAGAGTTTGTATATACTTTTACTGGGTAAAGGATTTGTAATACTCAGTGTATTTTTATCTCTCTCAAGCCATTCACTCTCTGAGAGCAACAATCCTTGTGTGGCTTTCTTTAACTCTACATGTTCCATTGTCAGCAGTTTGAGATGTTTGGGTATTTCCTTTTAGATATACACATTCACATGTAAATATTATTAACTACTACTGCTTGTACATATTTGAAACAAAATTAAACTCAGAGAAGCAAAAAGTAAAATAACTTTATTCTTTATATCAAGAAAAATGTCATCCTATAAAATATGATTGTTTATTTGGTTTTGTGGCCTACTTTCTGAAAGGGTGTGAAATTCGTACATGGGGGGAGAAAGAGTTCTCACACAGTGATTAGGATATATAGAAGTAAATGTTTATTTATTTATCAAAGATAAAGACAGAAAGAAAGAAAGAAAAGAAAGAAAGAAAAAGAAAGAAAGAAAAAGAAAGAAAGAAAGAAAGAAAGAAAGAAAGAAAGAAAGAAAGAAAGAAAGAAAGAAAGAAAGAGAGAGAGAGAGAAAGAAAGAGAGAGAGGGAGGCCACAGCACACCAATGAAGGAGTAGAAAAGCTGGGCAGTTGAGGGAAAGTTGCTTGGAATTTTAAGAGGTAAAAATGCTTTTTTTTTTTTTTCCCTTTCTCTGACTTAATAGACTGATAACAGAAGCGGCAGTGAAGCTGTTGCAGGTGTTTATTTTTCTCTTTCCTCTGTGAGGCCAGCTTATCTGAGTCCTTGAAATCTGTCTGGCAGGTGTTCAGACACAGAGCTGGAGCAGAGAGTTTGTGTCCCTACTGTCTGCTTAGGGCTCTTCAAGGTTATCAAACCGAAACTCTTAGAGATAACCAGTTAGGCCACAGGTATTTAAAACAAAGAGTAGTTGTACTGTGAGTTTTTTTCTTCAAAGGAGCAACTGTGAGTTTATTTTCCTTTCTGTTTGATAGCTTATTTTCCTCTGTTAGGTAGGTTATTCGTAAGACCACCTTTTACTTTCTACACTTAAGAGTATACCGTAAGTTTTTTCTCGAGTCAATAACATATATGTGCATACGTATATGCATGGGAGAGTGAATAAATTAAGTATATGTAGTATGAATGTCTGGTAGCTTTAAAGCTCCACCTGCAGCCTGTTGTCTTGAATTTTTAAACTGAGACCAATCAGTGTGGTTGGGGTTTTTTCCCACATATATGAACCTGTCTGGGTACAAGAGTGGAGTATAAAATCTCCTGGATTTAATCAAGATTATGGTTTTGGAAAGAAAATTGATTAGACTGAGAGGGGGGAAAAAGTTCAAGATACATATAATGAAGTGACTAATATGATTTATCTTGGGTTTTGAGCTTAATAAGGAAGAGATTGAGGACAAAAATGATCTGATGGACTATAAACACAGTTCAGTTAGAATCACGGATTGTTGGTATCAGGATCTGGGAGGGGTGAGGTTGAAAAGCCAGAGATGCTAGTCACAGAATAGGATGTATAAAATTAAGATAATGGATTGGTAATGTTGAAAATAACAAGAGCATGTGTCTTAAGTAGGATGAAGGATTGAAGGATACAATCACTGAAAGAGATGAGCTCAAGGGTCTGAGAAACATGAACACTGGCAGTATTACCAATGTATCAATTAGAGTTTCCAAGAATTCAGAGGATAATAGTATTCATGAGCCATTGGATATGTGTTTAAATAAAGCAGAATGACCTGGTTGCTATTATTTGATAGCAACCTTGAGGTGGGTGTGGTGTTCCAGAAGACAATGAATCATGTCTCTTGGAAGTGAAAAGTAAAAGATGGTACCAAATGTTGTTTAATAAGACAAAGACCAAAAGTTTTCTTCTATGTATCCTTTTGAATGACTTGATCTTTTTCCTTCCTAAGATCAGAGCTTAAATATGACAGCCTCACACATCTTCCCTGATCATCCTGTCTAAAGATAATGCCTCTTAATTAAGTATCTTGCTTTTATCCATCATAGTAATTATAAACATTTGTCACTTTTTCATGGATTTATTTGTTTTAAGTGCCTTCTTAATCATTAGACTATAACTTTCAAGAAGGAAAGAAATATCCCTATTTTTATTTTTACAACAGTATTCTTTATTTTTAAAACAGTTTTATTACATCTTTAAAACAGCTTTTGTGGCACCAAAAAACTAACCAAAAATTTGTTAAAAAGTAAACGATTATTGCTTATTCGGATTCTTCAAAGTGTCCTTAGTTTTGAAGTTTTGAATGTTTCTGCCTACAGAAATAAAAGTTATTAAATTATCCAGTTAGCATAGTAGAAAATTACATTTTAGTTATTTCAACTTCACAGAGTTATTTTGTTTTACCCTAACACTAATCCCCCAAATTCTCACTCTGAAGAGAAGGCATCCATACAAATACATAAAAAATCTGCCCCCTTGGACAATGCACTTCTAATTCAATATTATGACCATAAATTGTGAGGCTATCAACATTACAGTCCTGACTGCCATGAAATATTTTATTTCAGATGCAAGTTTGCCTTATCTGCTGTACTCACCTGACCTCTTGCCAACCGACTACCACTTCTTCAAGCATCTTTACAACTTTTTACAGGGAAAACACTTCCACATCCAGCAGAATACAGAAAATGCTTTCCAAGAGTTCTCTGAAATCCCAAAGTATGGATTTTTATGTTACAGGAATAAACAAACTTATCTCTTGTTGGCGAAAATATGTTGATTGTAATGGCTCCTAATTTGATTAATAAAGGTGGATTTGAGCCTAGTTATAATGATTTAAAATTCATCGTTGAAACAATAATTACTTTTGCACCAACATAATATATTTAATTAGTTAATTTTAAAGTGCATAGATGAGAATCTGTCATTAGATGCTTTATAAGCATTGATCAATTAAATAAATTAATAAACCAATCATGCTGACCAAAGGCAAAATGGCTTCATGGCTCAGGTCTAGTTTGAAATTCAAAATGTTCTAAATATCAGCTTTCACATGGTCTTTAATCCCTGTATTGTAACTTGGTGTTTCAGTAACCCCAGAGCAAGTACATTGGTTTAAACAATTTGGAGTAAAAATAATTAAAAAAAAATATAAAGAAATTGTTTGTAGATATTTAGTGTTACTCCCCAACTTATTAGGTCATTAGGAGCACCACTTGGCTGTCAGCAAGCAGTGAAATGGCCTCTAAGGATGGAAAATGTTTACTGAAGAGACTACCTAGAAGAACTCCAGTCGCTAAAAAAGTCAGGAAAGATAATTTTGCTGTGAGCTTCAGGGAGTGCAGGAGGTAAAGGCAGTTCAATTTCCATATGCTAGTGCTGATACCTTCGTTTAAACCTCTAGACAGGTTAGGTATATGAAATCTTCGGGGACTATGCATTAAAGAAAACAATAAATAGATGTTGTAGCCATGCATAAAGAGCTCATATTATTAGAATGAGAAGGGAGTAATGTAACGTTAATTCTATTAAGAGAGGCAAAATTTTAAACCAAAACTATTAAAAATTAGATGAAGACATGCTGTGTAAGAAGGAAGTAAATGAACAGCTGCAAATTTTTCAATAAATGGGGGAAGAATAAATGTCCATGTTAGCACGGAAATTTGTCTGATTACAAGCCTAACCAACCGTATCAAAGTAACACCCACGCTTGGATGAAAGATAACTATGTCAAATTAAACTCTACACACAAGTCACAGACAGGGCTTGAAGTGCTCCCTTCAAATACTCTGCCTTTCTTGAATTTATACTCTCATTATTGTTGCAGACCTCCTTCTGCCCTCATTATTCAGCTCCCAGAGTTTCTGTCTGATTCAGTGAATATTTATATTGCCTGGCTCAAACTAACTTTACTCCCAAAGTTTAAATTTTTGCTGGAGAGAATATTATCCCAGCCCAGATGCAGTAACATTTTCCTTCCACACTTCAGCAGGAAGCAATATTCAAGCACGGGCAAGTATGTTTTTCTTTAGGTTCACATTTTCCATCCCCTTGATAAGTTGAAGGGTCCTGATAAGCTTTACTAGTGTCCTATCAAGCAGGCTGAACAAGAAGCGCAGTAATAGGACATATCCATTCCAAGGAAACATCTGATGATGTCCTACTAGTAAACCCAGAGAAATGGAGTCAGTTCTGATAAATCATTCCCTTACTTCACACCATTTCCCCAAATCATTTGCACCATTTTCATAAAGATAACACAATAAAACTCTAGAAGAAAAAAAATGAGAGAGTTTTTCATGACCTCAGAAGTAGGCACAGGTTTCTAAAATAGGGCACGATAGTCACTAACCAGAAAGGAAAAGATGAATAAATTGAAGTTAATTCATACTTGCATTCATCAAAATACCTCACTAAGAAGGAGAAAAAGAAAATCACAGGAGAAGATATTTATAAAACATATATATAGAAAAGACTCATATGTAGAATGAGTCCTATTAAAATTCAAAGATATCTGAATGGCTGATTATTGTTTGTAAAAGCATTTTACCTTATTTGTTATCAAAGAACTGTGAATACAATCCTGATGTAATTCTATCATGTACTCATCCAAATAACTAAAATAAAATGAAAAAAAAGAAAAAGAAAAACAAGTCTAAGTGTCTGTAAGGATTTGGAGCAACTGGAACTCTCCTGCACTGTCTGAAGGAATATTTGATGCAGGCACTTTGGAAAATTGCTGAGTAATATCTGCTATTCTATTTCTAGGCACAACCTTTACAGAAATGCATACATATGTTTACCAAAAGATGCATATAAGAATGTGTACAGTAATGTTATCCATAACTGCCCAAAAACCCATCAAAAGTAAAATGGAAAAATATTTGGTACCATATTCACAAAGAAATGCTATACAATAATGAAAAAGAATAAATTACTTCAATAGACAACATGATTGAATCTCACAAATATTGAACAAAAAAGAGTGATTCAAACGAGTTTATGTTTCTTGATGTCAATTTTGGCATATATAAAGCATAAAATAGTAATCTATAATGACAGAGATAAGGGTGGCAGTTTCCTTTAGCAAGAGAGAGGGACTGGGGGCTTCTAGGGTGCTGGTAGTGTTCTATTTTTTTTATTTATTATTTGATCCAGAGGTAGTAATGAGGGTTATTCACTTTATAATAACTAACCAAATTTTCCACTTAGGATTTGTGTACTTTTCTGTATGTATATTTTAATAAAGAGAATTTACTCTAAAAAGGATAAATCATGAATTCCTAATTGTTCAAAAGAATGAAGGATATTTAATGATAATCTAGTGTCATGTAGTTAAAGCAATTTCCCATTATTAATATATCAGTTTTCCTGGGCCTTTCAGATGGAATTGAATACCTTGCGTCAATTTCATTTACATTGCTTATTTTGTTTTCCATCCCTGGCCAATTAATTAATTGGGCAGTCACAACAGTTAACCTAGCTCAACAGTGAACCATATGATGTGAGCCAAATACTTCATATCTTAAGACTACACTTTTTGTTTGTAAAATGAGAGCTTAGACTAGATGAATAACAGTTTGGTAAAACAGAAATGCAATGAATATAATCAATATTCTTGCATTCAAGTCTTGGCTTGCATCTCTGCATAGTTGTTTGACTGAATTGTGTAAATTTCCCACGTCTTGTCTTCTTCATCTGTAAGAGGAGAAACTATGAAGAAAGTGCAATCACTAGCACTGGCATATATTAAATATTCACTCAATGGTAATTTTGGACATATAATTCATCGTGTTCCCTCATTCTGAATGAGGTAGTAGTAGGAAATGGTAGTAGGAGGTGGGGCCTTTAGGTGATTAAGTTAGGAGGGCAGAGCCCTCATCGATAGGATCAGTGCCCTTACAAAAGAAGGCGGAGAGAGACTCTTTGTTTCTTCCTCTTCTAGACAGGTTCATCTTCTCACTCTAACCTTGGTTTAAAGTGAGGTTAAAGCGGTTAAAGTGAGAAGAACTCTGTCTATAAGAAAGCACGTCCTTACCGGACACGAGATTTGCTGATGCCTGCGTCTTGATTCCAGCCTCCAGAAATATGAGAATTAAATTACTATTATTAAGCATTCAGTCTATGGTGTTTTGTTAGAGCAGTCCAAACTCACTAACACAACATATCTGTGTGTGTTAAGCTTGAGCAATGCTTGTGTGGGTAGAATCAAGAATAAGTGATTTTTGCTCATAAATCACAAATGTAGTTCATATGAGCATGTAAACAGTGTTTGTGTTACATTGCAGATCAATTTTGACCTGTTCAAGAATTAATAAACATTAAAAATATTTTATCTGAATATGAATCTCCACATTTCTATTATTACTTGAACTCAATCTAAAGCTTTAACTCAGAGTTTCTTCATTATTTCACAGATGTTTAAAAATGAATCATAAGATTAATTGCATCAGTTAAAGATGATATTAGAAGTTATGCTCCTGTCTAATTTAACATATCTCAGTCTATTAGAGATAAAAATGATAAATATATATTAGGCCTCTGAATTCTACAGATTCTATCCCTATATTGAGAATAGATCAAAATATACATGAGTCTTATAATCTGTCTATAAAATCTGGGAGTTTGGAGAAAGGTTTTCCCATCTATAAATGCCTAACTGAATTCTGCATATATGTAAAGAACCACTCAACTTATTAATTTTTACTTTAGGTATGTAGATTGAAAAAATATACCCACATTTTCCTTTTAAAAATATCAATTAATGATAAAAATAATCAAGTTGAGATGTTTTAAGAGTGTATATTAATAAAGGTATTCTGATGAACCATGTTTAAATATATTAAATTTGACATTACTGACTACCTCTACAAGATATGGAAACGACCCAAGTGCCCATCAATACATGAGTGGATTAATAAAATGTGGTGTATATATATCATGGAGTACAACTCAACCATAAAAAAGGTGAAATAATACCTCTTGTATTAACCTGGATGGAGCTGTGACCATTCTTCTAAATGAAGGATCTCAAGAATGGAAAAACAAATACCCCAGGTACTCGCCATTAAACTGGAACTGATTGATCAACATGTATATGCACATATGGAAGTAACATTCATTGGAAATCAAGCAGGAGGGAAGGGAGAGGAGGGTAAATTCACATCTAACGGGTATAATGCAACTATCTGGGCGATGGGCACACTTATATTGTTGACTCAAATTGTACAAAAGCAATTTATGTAACCAAAATGTTTGTACTCCTGTAACATTCTGAAATAATAATAAGTGAATAGATAAATAAATAAAATCTAAGCCAAAATAAAAAAGTCCTGCTATAAATCCAGGCCATGAAGATTTAAAAGAAAAGAAGGAAATACGTAATCTTCTTGGTTTCATCATTTTTTTATGTAATAAAACACACTCTAAGGTCTACCAAGAAGAAAGATTAAAGCATATGAAAGTGAGTTTATCCTAAAGTCCAGAAATGATTTCTTCAACTTCTCCAAAATTCACATATTTACTTGTTCATCAAGTATTTTTCTTTCTTTTTATTTTTTCCACCTGCTCTTCCTCCCTTTCTTTCCCTCCTTCTCTCCATCTTTTGATCTCTTCTCTTTTTTTCTTTCTTTTGTTCCTTCCTTCCTTTCTTCCTTCATTTTTTCTTTCCTTATATAATTCACTAAGTGTATTATGTAGGGTGTTGATATACAAAACTTATTCTGCTAATCACTTTCATAAATTTAAAGAAATCATTTTTTTCTCATAATTGCAATAAAATTCAATGAATGCAAGTGTCATTTCAGCTGCTGGAAGACAAAAGTAGAGGAAAAAGTCATTGAGTACAGACCTAGACTATTTCTGTTTCTTATCTCTGAATAACTTTAAATAGTTTTTAAATAATTGTGAGGTTGTCTTTTGTGGAATCAAATGTTACATGCTCAGATACATCCTACAGTGTCGTTCAATCCATGATTTTACTTTATGTCAGTTATGTCAGTAAGAATGAGTCAAAAGAGGCCAAAGATGCAGCATTCCTCATGGAAAGAAGAATGTAAAACCTGCTTTATATGGATTTAAAGTAGACTCATAGGATCCTGAATCTCAAAGGAACCATTGTCACCATTCAAACAAATCTGCTCATTTTGCAGATGAGGAAACTGAGATATAGTGGGTGATGTTAAAGAAGCATTTCTCAACTTCATTGCTGAGAAGGATTCTGTGTGACAGTTGTCAACAAAACTAAAGGGACAGCCATTTAGTAGAGATTTTTTCAACTATCCTACATAGAAGATTCCACTAGAATGCAGCCATAGGGTTGTATTTTGTCTCATGTGTAGAATGCACTGACAGATTACTTCAATATGTTTAATACGAGAACAAAATTTTAAATAACCATAACTTGCAGGGAACGGAGACAATTATGTTTACACATTCTATTTATTTTACCCCAAACATTCCCTCTTATCTGTGTAATAAAAATTGTACATTATTTAATATCTAGTTCTAGTTCCAGCCTTTCTTCTTTCCCACACAGCTTTCTTAATCACCATCAAAATCTGCACATTCCTCTACTATAATTTCTCCACTTTTTAGACTTCTCACAACTGATAGACTGTAAACTCCTTGTGCTAGTGACTAATAAGTTTGTACCCCAAGTCCCCAGCTCTTAGCATAGGTACAGCCACATAATACGTGCTCAGCAAGTATTTATTTAATAGATGGATAGATAGATGGATGATTCAGTCCTCTACATATGGACCATGCTTCTTCCACTATTGCTATTTTTAAAGCATAGCCAAGATTACAAATGCAAATTTCATTTAGACAAGCATTAAATGCTTTTAGAGAATATCTTTTAGAGACTCTTATAACACATATAACTTTTGATTAATTCTGAGTGACTTATCCAAGACTTATTCATTGCAGATAATTATGCAAAGTATCATTTGAAAAGACCTTCTTTCACTTCCCAACTTGGGAATTCTTTCTCCCCTACCCCATTATAATATGTCTGTTCAAAGATATGCTCATTAAGAGCATCGTCATTCTCCTTAAAGAAGGAAAAAAATGATATATCCAGTTAATATATATAAGTCACTTAATGTGCTGCTATTTGGGCAGCTATATTTCAAAGGAGAAACAAAATAAGAGGAAATACCTACTGAAGATACTTTAGGCTTCAGCAACAAAGTAGAATAGTAACATTGATTCCCAGAGACTTTTTTTCATATTGTTTTGCAAAGATATCTGTAGCAGATGATGTGATGTGCTGCTCAGATCCTCCTTTAGGATGGAAGGACTTAATTCTCCTGCTGTTGGGCTTGCTGCTGGCTGTTAGGTCTTAGCTATGGAAGTTCTTCTGAGTTGTCTTAGCTGACGGGTGCTGCCTCTTCCAAGGCCATTTCACCTTCCTGGGAAGCCCTGGTTAACATGTGGTCTCTTGCCTCAACTCATGAAGAGTTTGCAGGGTCATCCCAACTCCTGCAACCTCCACAGGCCTCTCAGCAATTGTATCAGAGCTCAACGTCTCTGTTAGTTTCTGCCTCTTTTCTTTCTCCTCACCAATATTGATCCCAAGTGTATTCTCTAATATCTCAGGTATGCTAATCTCATTTCAGATTCAGCTTCCTGTAGAAGCCAACCTGCATGGACATCCATTCACTTGGCCTGGCAGAAAGTTTCAGAGCCCTCAGAGTAAGAATGTAAAATGCTAAAGTGATAGGAACAATATGTCAAATTTTCTATGATGTCAATGGAATTATTTTTTTCTTTTCAAAATAACAATCAGTCCATCAGGTACATCATACTACAAATGTTAATACTTAATTGACCAATAATATAAACTCTGTCATTTAGGTGTCAGAGTGATAACTAAAGACCCACTGTGTAATTTCCTAGTGTTTTCTGAAACTTTATAGCTGGCCTTCTTATACTAAAGTCAGCTCTACAAAGTGATATAATCCGGCCTTCTGTGCTTAATTTATTTCTTTTCTACTTTATTTATTTTACTTACTTAAAAACACTTGGTCATGTCATGGGCATAGTTAATAAGTATAAATCAAAGAGGAGGGTTGGATTTCGCTAGAGGGAAATTTGGCTAAGAATAGAACATGTGTGTTCTTTAAATATACACTGACGTGCAGACTGAACCATTCAGCCAAGGATTCAGGTAGAGCTGGGAAGTGAAGCAAGGAAATCTTAACGATCCAAACCAGGTGACATAACTAATGTGGCACACATTAAATAATTGAAGGTGTACTTACTTAAACATTAGAAGATTTAACTGGATGGAAGAATAAAACTGAGAGGTTTATAACTCCTTTTCATCAGTTTCAAATGTTGTTAGAATAGTCTATGTTTTTGAAAATAAGTAATAAATTAACATATTGATGAATACTTTTTTTTCCTTTTAAATCTTTCATTTAACCTATTTTGATTTTCACTCTTGCTCCATCTGTTAATAATCTATAGCAGGAAATCACAGTAATCAATTGTTAGGACTTTGAGGCTAAATCATGCTAGGTGCCCAAGTCTGTTGGAGAAGCCAGTTGTAGGTAAGATGTCCCACATCATGGGGATGGAGGTTTATTGTTATAGATTTCAGTTCCTATGGCAGAGCATTCACATAAAAACTTATAATAACTATTCAAAATTATTTAGATTTATCCTTAGACAAGAATTTATTGAAGCCTGTGTTAACCAGTCAGATGAGCAAAGACATAGATTGACGTAGGCACAAATTTGCCATAAATGCTAGATTTACAAGAATATCTACTTCTAATGATACTCAACTTTGCTGTGCTGTTTATATCTTCTGAGGAGAACAACCACAAACTTGGGATAAAATTGTGGCTGAAGCATTTAAAATTATTAATACATCAAAATATAAAGCTTTAAGAAATAAAGGGAGGGGCAGATGGGTGAAGTTGGTAGCAAAGGGCATAGAAATCATCAGTAAATACAGTAATAAGGAAATTATAGGATGAGGAAAAAAGAACAAAAACAAAAAAAACAAGCCGTGATCCCTACCTGAACAGAATCTAGCTTCTAACGAAATCACAGGTTATTTACTTTCAATCGATAAACTTTTATTCTTTGTATCCTAATTAAAATGCCCGTAGAAGCTCAAAAACTTGATTCAGCCACAAAGTTAAGAATGGGGCTGAATAGCACCTCTTGTATTCTCCTGGGAAGTGCTGGAACATGTTCTACTAAGTGAGGTATCCCAAGAATGGAAAAATAAGCACCACATGTACTCACCATCAAATTGGTTTCACTGATCAACACTTAAGAGCACATATAAGAATAACATTTATTGGAGGCTGGGCAGGGGGAGGGGGAGGAGGGAGGAGGGGACGGCATATGCACAATGAGTGCGATGGGCACCTCTCCCGGGAGATGGACACACTTGAAGCTCAGACTTGGGGGGGAGGGAGGGAAGGAATCATATGTAACCTAATGATCTGTACCCCCATAATATGCTGAAACAAACAAACAAAAAAAAAGAATGAGGCATCGTTTAAAATCTGGAAGAGCCAATAAACAGATTTTCCCTGGCACATCCAGAAGGAAATAGCTTTGAAAACACCTTGATTTTAACCCCATGAAACTCATTTTGACTTCCGACTTTAGAAATACAAGAGAATAAACTGATGTCTTTTTATGCAATCAAATCTGTGGTAATCAATTTCAGTAGTAAAAGATAACTAATAAAATCAGTAATCGAACTCTTAATCCCATTGAGTTTGAATCTAAATTATGAGAATCTTGGTGTGAGGTGGTGGCAACTTTCTGGACTTCCATTGTCACATTACGCATTCCCAGGGCCAGCCTTAAATTATCCCTACCACCTAGCTCAGGCATAAATAGGTTCGAGCTCCACAAACTGAAAGGCATGACAAACTCCAACATAAGAACCACATTTTAGGGCTTTCACCCTGTTCAGAGGAGAGATAATTAATTGGCATCAAAACTTTCTCTCTCTCTCTCTCTCATATACACACACTTATATACAGGAACACTTTAGAGGACCCTTTGGTAAAAAGGTTTTTTATTTTTTCATATTTTACTAATGATTTGTTTTCAAAGATATAAATTACTAGGGAGTGTCAACCATGATTGCCAGATAGCTTCGCTCCCAAACTCAATCAAGCAATAATCCTCCATTTTCCCCCACCCCACACACACATACCATGGATTCAGGATTCATAGTTCCAAATGTGAGGCATAAATTGTGAAAAATTAACTGCTGCTCACACTAGAGTATAAAAAATGTCTTGATACATCATATAGTCTTTTCTTTAAACTGAACAAAACAATATAAGAATATTGAAATGTGGAGAAATTTGGAAAGAAACATTGGAAATAATCTAAATCTCTTTTTATTGGGAATGGTATCTGGCCAATTTTCCAACCCAAGGTTTTCTAAACACACATCTCTTTACCAGCTGTATTAGAATAACATTGAGATGTATTTATACATGTAAATTGCCAGAGTCCGGAACTGCATACACTATTATGTAAGCCATTAGAATAGGTCTGTGTTAAATCACACTTGGCAACTTTAAAGCTCAGCAGTATTTGAAAAAAATCAATCCTCTGGATCATAACGTACACTATGGGGCAATGTTTAAAGACTTTTGTATAAATATCCTTTACTTCTGTTTGGTGTAGCAAAGGATAGATAAAAATAGGCCCAATTCTTATATTTGCACTTACAAAATAATTATTCACTTCAATTTGTTGACCCATATTTTTGTCAGTGCATTTTCAATGAATTTCTCTATAGAATTAATCATATAAAATATCTTCTGCCAGAACATTTAGTAATTTCTGATTTTACTAAACAAGTATAGTTAAAAAGAAGAGATCAGAAATGTGTGAAGATTGATGGATATAACATTCACATTGATTTTGAAGGTCAGTGAGTGTTGTCAATATTTAAGACCTATGAACTTTCTCTAACTACATTGATACCACCTCCTGTCCTTGGATCAGTATGTGATATACTGAGGTACACTTGTTTCTCTCAAGGTCAGACAAATCCTTAGCTTTCTTGCAATTCCCACTGCTTACACTGGCTCCCATCTTATCCCAAAAGACTTTGGCACATTTCTCCAAGTCTATTCCTTAGTCATAGAATGTATACAGTCTTAGAAGAAAAGAGAAGAATTATTAGAACTTCCATCTTCCCTATCTTCTATTTTCTCCTCAGGCAGAGCTTCAAATCTTTTCTCCCAATCAGTTCCTTATCTAAGGAATGTAAATCATTACAGTCAAAGACATTAATATTTATTTCTAATATTTCTTCCTGTAGCAATCTATTGCATTTAAAGTTATTCAATGACTGTGAAGAGTTGATACCTGTAAGTATCATACTTTTTCCTACAAAACATTAATTTACTCAAGAGATCTCTATGCATTAGTTTCACATGGAGATCATTTAGGGCATCTTCCTCAGTTTGTAAATGAGAAAAGAGAAATGGCTTGCTAAAAGTCACTTGCATTTTTACAATTAGAGACATAATTAAGCCACATGCCTCACAATTGTGGTTAGTGCTATTTTCCTTCCTTTGCTCCCAAAGAGCTATCGAAGCTGTTTCCTCACATCATGACTTCACTTCTCCCCTTTGCATTCAAGAAAATGAAGTTCAACTCTTCCCCACAAAAGTTTTGGGTTCCCTGATTGACAGCTGGAATAGGGGTCTGCAGATTATTGATGAGAAATCAGGGCTTTACCTCTTGCCTCTATGTCTATTAATTGTAAATTTTTGATGAAGTTAAGAGGGAGATAAATGCATTTTCTGAAAAAAAGCAATGTTTCTGTTCTCCAGCCAATGCAATCTTGCTCCCTTTCCCTGGCTTTCTCTTTTCCACTCATATCTATTGCTCATCTGGAATTCTGGCCTCATGTCTCCTCAGGATGTTTTAATATAATAAAATGCATATTCTGGTACAGTTTTAATAGTGTAGAGGAAATAAGACTTTCCAAAAATATCAGTTCCTTATGTGAAGCTGAACATTTGTTTTTGGAAAATATATTCTATAACATTAAAATAGCTCTACTCTGGCTTTCTGACTATCAGACTACCAGGAGATCTTAATTAAAACTCCACTTAATGAAATATCCTTTGTCTTACCTAGGCAAACCTGTGAGACAGATTATTCAAAAATAAATGTCTCAGGAATGTTTTAAAGGCTTGCATTTTGTTAACTACATTACATCAAATAGAAAAAAATAAGTAAATTATTTATTTTCTAAGTGACAAATTTTCTCTGCACCTCTCCCAACTATTGAGAAAATGTTTTAATAAACATTTCTACGTGTGTTTCTTTAGTCTCCCATTTTATCACTCAAAGGCTGAATGATAGAGAGTTTCGAGAGATTTGAAGTGAGTGGCTGAGCTTGGGCCATGACTAAGGGAAATGAATCATATCATGAACAGACTGTTTTGCACCCAAATCAGAAATGTGTTGAGCAGCTTATATTTTGTCAGCGTTTTTGAGAATTTGTTGTTGTTGTTTAAAGCAGGAGCAGACTCTCCTAACTGGAATATAAGACCAAGAAGGACAAACAAAATGTTCTCTTCTCTCCATGCTGCATCTGTGTGTGCTATATCCAATTAGAAACCTCAGAATTAGCAAATTAGTGCGACTTCTGTGGAAAAGAATTTGGAGATACCTCAGAAAGCTAAAAATAGAAATACCATTCGATTCAGCAATAGCACTATTAGGCATCTACCCAAAAGAGCACAAAACATTCTACAGTGAGGACATCTGCACCCGAATGTTTATGGCAGCACAATTCACTATTGCAAGGATGTGGAAACAACCCAAGTGTCCGTCAATTCATGAGTGGATTATTAAAATTTGGTATATGTTTACGATGGAATATTACTCAATCATAAGAAACGACAGTGATCTAGCATCTCTTATACTTTCCTGGATTAAACTTAAGCCCATTATCCAAAGTGAGGCACACAAGAGCAGAAGAACGGGATCCACTTGTACTCGCCATCAAATTGGTACTAACTGATCAACACTAGGGTGATCACATGGCAGAAATATTCTCTAGGGATTAGGGGGATGAGGGGGCAAATCTACAACTAAAGGATACGGGGAGCACTAAAGGGAGGGAAGGGCACGCCTTTAACCTACACTTGGGTGAGACAAAGACATAAAGTGTAATTATAATGTTTGTACCCTTACAATACCCTGGAATAAAAAAAATAATAAAATAAAATAAATTATAAAAAAAAAACAACCCTCAGAATTAGGGAAAAGAACCCTGTGCCAAATCACTGCAGATGTAAGCCTGACAATCTACTATTGACCGCAATTAGATTTAACTTCTATTTAACTCATGTAAATGCCACAAGAATTATGCAACACAGTCCTGCCAGAGACCATGTTCAGCCTGAATTTTAGTTGTGATCTCAAACTCCAGTGTGCATCAGAATAGATATCTAGTAGGTACACAGACCTGGATTTTTAACCTTTGCCCATGAGAAGTTCTGTTATAAGTAATATGCCTTCAAAAACAATGTTCTAAGAAGTAAACTTCCCAAGGCCAGCAAGGTGCAAATTTAGATGAATAAAGTGGCTCTTATCGGTTTGAGTAATAACATCTAAAATAATGTGGCACTCGTTATGTACTAGACACTTTTCTAATTGCATGATATATTAAATTGTTTAGTCCTCCAAAAAACCTCATGGGGTAGATATTATTATTACTATTCCTATTACAGAGAGAAGGTTACCAAGGTATTACAAATTAAAGTGATTTTTTTTTTTATTTCAGCATAATATGAGGGTACAGATGTTCAGGTTACGTGTGTTGCCCTTGCCCCCCCTCCCCCCCTCAGTCCAAGTTTCAAATATGTCCATCCCATTGCGTGGTGCACATTGCACTCTTTGTGTATCTTTTAAAAATCATGCTCTATCAGGCCTTGTGCTTGCCAGAAGT